>MCJB01053018.1:38854-187752 GCA_002018475.1 Nicotiana obtusifolia
GGGGGGGGGGGGGGGGGGGGTCTGAAATGAAAGAGATTAGTGAAAATTTATGAATAACGTCGCCTCTTCTAATTTTAGTTTTTAAGAATAGAAATACAAGTTGTGGGTTTTGAGTAATTATATACTAAATATTAAAATTAGAAAATAAAAGTTAAAAAAGTTATTAAAGAAAGAGAATTTTGGAGGGTTTAGCGAAAAAGAGGGGAACATTAACCATTCCAATGGCATTTAACCATTGCCGCAGATTAATATAATGTAACAGTTAAGTGAACCGTGGCTATAGCAAATATTACGGAAATGGTTATAGTACTAGGGCAACGGTTTGGTTGCTAAAGTGTACTAATAACATCCAAAAGTTTTGGTAACGGTTAAAACCGTTGCAATAAGGTATTTGTAGCCACGGTTTTGTAACCGCTGCAAAAAATCCATTGCCATAGGCTCATTTTCCAGTAGTGATAGTTCTTCTCGTGCACCTTCAGCTGTCTGGACGCGTAGGCAATCACTCTACTATCTTGCATCAACATCGCGCCCGAGACCAGTACGCAACGCATCACAGTACACAGTATAAGAACGCGAACCCGTAGGCAACACCAACACTGGGGTTGTAGTCCAAGCTATCTTAAGCATTTGAAAGCTTTCCTCACACTCCTCGGTCCACTTGAATGGAGCACCCTTCTGGGTCAATCTGGTCATAGGTGCAGCAATAGATGAGAAACCCTCTACGAAACGACGGTAATACCTTGCCAAACCAAGAAAACTCCATATCTCATTAGTTGAAGACGGTATGGGCCAACTCTGCACTGCTTCAATCTTCTTCCGATCTACCTTGATCCCCTCGCACGACACTACATGACCCAAAAATGCCACCGAATCAAGCCATAATTCACACTTTGAGAATTTTGTATACAACTTCTTTTCTCTCAAGGTCCGGAGCACAGTCCTCAGGTGCTGCTTATGATCAACCTGGTTCCGGGAGTACACCAGAATATCCTTAATAAACACAATGACGAATGAGTCAAGAGAGGGCTGGAATACACCGTTCATCAAGTGCATGAATGCTGCTGGGGTGTTGGTCAGCCCAAATGACATCACAAAGAACTCGTAATGACCATACCGAGTCCTGAAGGCAGTCTTCGGTATATCTAGCTCCCGAATCTTCAACTGATTATAGTGTGACCGCAAATCAATCTTTGAGAACATTCTGGCACACTGTAGTTGATCAAATAGGTCATCAATACGTAGCAATGGATACCTGTTCTGCACTGTAACATTGTTAAACTGTCGATAATCAATACACATAAACAAGACCGGAGCACCCCAAGGTGATACACTGGGCCAAATGAAACCCTTATCAAGCAACTCCTGCAACTGCTCCTTTAAATCCTTCAATTCTGCTGGGGCCATACGATATGGTGGAATAGAAATGGGCTGAGTGTCCGGTAACAAATCAATACCAAAATCGATATCCCTGTCAGGCGGCATTCCTGGAAGATTCGCCGGAAATACATTTGGATAATCCCTCACTACCGGAACTAACTCAACGGTAGGAGTATCAACACTGACATCTCTCACATATGCTAGATAAACATCACATCCCTTTCCAACCATCTGCTGTGTCTTAAGGAAAGACACCACCCTGCTAGGAACATAATCTAAAGTACCTCTCTGTTCAAACCGCGGAAAACCTGGCATAGTCAACGTCATCGTCTTGGCGTGACAATCAAGGACATCACAATAGGGTGACAACCAGTCCATGCCAAAGATAATATCAAAATCTACCATATTGAGCAACAATAGATCGACTCAGGTCTCAAAACCACCAAAGAACAACTAAACACGACCGATACACACGGTCAACAACAATGGAATCTTCCACAAGTGTGGACACATAGACAGGAGAACTCAAAGAATCACAGGATATACTCAAATATGGAGAAAAGTAAGATGATACATAGGAATAAGTGGAGCCTGGATCAAATAAGACTGATGCATCTCTATGACAAACCGAGACAATACCTATGATAATTGAGTCAGATGCAACAGCCTCCGTCCTATTAGGAAGAGCATAATATATGGCCTGGCCTCTCCCTCTAAGGCGACCTCTACCTGCCCGACCTCCATCCCTAGCTGGTTGTGCAGGTGGAGTGGCAACTGATGCGATAACTGCGGCCTGAGAAACCTGAGGACCTAGTGGAATACGCGAAGCCTGAGTAGTTTGTGGATGTGCACCCCTCCTGAGTCTGGGGCAATCCATCACTATATGAGGAGTGTCATCACTCTCAAAATAATCTCTTGGAGGACATGGCTACTGGAACTGGCTCAGGCCTGGTCGGTTAGACTGACCGCTGAAAGCACCTGTGCAGGAGGTGCACTAGACAGTGACAGTGCATAATGGGCAACCTGAGGCCTAGGAGTGGCCGGAATACCGCTGGAAGCTGAAAGTGCTAAATGAACAAGGCGGCTCACATAACCCCTACCATGACGGGCTACAACTAGGGAACGGGCACCACTATATGTGCCAGAATCTCGAGGCCTCTTGGCCTCCCTTTCCTCTCTCTCCCGGGCCCACATACCCTTCAAACTCTGAATGATCTCCACTACCTGCTGGTATAGGATGTCCATCTCCAACTCTCGAGCCATGCTGAATCTGATACCAGGGTTGAGCCCCTTAATAAGTTGACGAACTCGCTCTCTGACAATAGCAACCAAGGCTGGTGCATGCCTGGACAAATGGTTGAACTGACCTGCATATTCCGATATGGTCATAGCACCCTGGTGCAACTGCTCAACTCTGCACTCTATGCATCCTTAAAGCTCTGGGGAACAAACTCCCTCGTGAATATCTCTGATAACTGAGCCCAGGTGAGTGAAGCTGCCTTGGCCAGGCTACCTAACTCATACGCTCGCCACCACTGGTAAGTCACTCCCTTAAGCTGGAACGTAGAGAAAGCAACCCCACTCGACTCCACAATACCCATACTACGAAGGATACGGTGGCACTCCTCAAGAAAACCCTAGGCATCCTCTAAATCCAAACTGCTAAAAGTAGGAGGGTGGTACTTCTTGTACCTCTCGAGCCTGAGCTGCTCTCCCTCAGAAGTTTCTTCCCTGACCTCGGACAGAACTAGGACAATCGGCTGCACTGGTATGACCTCAGGGATCTGGTCAACCTGGATTCGCTGCTCTGGGTTATGCGTTGCGGGAGTTTGTGCTCCTCCTTCCCTTGAGATGTGTGATACACTCAAATTACACTTTAATAAATAGTGTAAAGCGGTCGATGTCAAATATAATAACCCAACAAGGTTGGGGTCGAATCCCACAGGGAATAGGTGTGAAAAGGTTACTTGACTAGTGTGTTACTCGACTAAAGTCGTAATTCTATCCAGTTAACGTAACAAGAGTATGAATTGAGTTTGGTTTTAGGTAAAGGCTAATTGGAATGTTGAGAATGTAAATAATCTGATTAAAGAAACCAAGGTGTTGTCCCCATTAATGAAGTGTAATGCTATCGGTGTTAATATGATATATTTCTAATGGAAGGTCCTTTTTGATATGCAAATGATGTCTAAGTGACTACCCAATATTTTCCAATAGTTAGGTAGTATTTCCTCTTTATGATTTTTCCAAATATAAAATAGTTGCAATGAAGGACAATCAATTTATGCCACATAAAACCCACTTATTGCTAAGCGATTTTATTAAACAAGGTTTAAAGCCTTGAGTTTTTGATATTTACTTCTACCAAAAACAGCTATGCGAGTCGCAAAACAGCTATGCGAGTCGCATAATTCGCAGGAAGATCGCAGATGCAGACAGAAGTCTAAGCTAACTTTCAGGTGGAGAATGCGGTCGCAAATGCGACCGCAAAACAGGAATGCGAACCGCATTCTCATCGCAAACACGAGCAGAGTCTGGGTGAAAAATAGAGTAAAGATTGCGATCGCAAAGTCAATATGCGAACCGCATTTTCAGATGCGACGAGAAAGAAGCTGACTGGTGTGATCTGCGATGGAACATGGAGGTTTGCGAACCGCATTCCTGCTCTGCGACAGGAATGCGACCGCATACGTGTACTGAGGCAAAACGTGATTGCTGCTCGCCTCGGGTTTTGGGCTTCTATAAATAGCTTTTCTAGGGTTGTGTGAAGGGAGACTGGTCAGAATTCATAGTGTAAAGTACCGCCTTTGGTTATTTTTCGAATTGAGAGAAGTTTTTGGGTGATCAAAACTGAGAATTCTATAGTTTTGTAAGATGAATTCAATTATCTTTCTTTGTTCTTCAGTTTTTAATATGTGTAACTAAACTCTAATTCTGAGGTTGTGAATCCTAGATGGGTAGAAAGTTATTGAGAGTTTGATATTGATTCCACATACGAAAGAAGCTTGATATTTATTTATTTCTTGTTCTTAAATTAATCGTTAGTGGTTGCAAACATTAACGAATGCCAATTTACGCTATCGTATCTTGGAAAAGTAAGATAGAGTTTGGTAGAGATAAATAACGATAATTCAAGGCCTTAAACCTTGTTTAACGAAATCACTTAGGAATAAGTAGATTTTAAGTTGGCGAATGATTGGGTGTTTCTTAAGTTTGACTCTTTTGTATTCGGAAGAATCATAAGAGATACATTATCCAAGTGTTGGGAAATATTGGATAATAAGTTAATAAGAACCAATTGCATATCAAGAACGGGTTTCAATATCAATGTCAAGAACATTCTACTACATTAGGGGGAACACAACCTTAGTATCTTAAATTTATATTTTTACGTTCAAATTATTCTCAAACTGCAGTTCTTAGTTTACTTTTCTTTACATATTCAACACCAATTTATTCTATTTGGCTACTTGATAGAATTACGACTAAGTAAAGTATTGCATTAATTGGATAATTGTTTCACGCCTATTCCCTATGGGATTCGACCCCAACCTCGTTGGGTTACTATATTTGACATCGATCGCTTACACTATTGTTAAGGTGTAATTTGAGCGAATCACCGCTACACCAGATGGTGTCATTACGTGTATGATTTAATTCGTAATAGAGGAGCACTATTCTTATTTTGAGTCAACTCCGATTATCAAGGCGAGACCTCCTATTATGCTCCTTATACAGTGAATTTGTGAATTTGTACTCCACTCACGTGTTTATCCCTGTTGGGAGATTTGATGGTGTTAGCCCGTGTCTATCATTTTTGTTTTGTACACTATTGAGGGCTATAAGTCCAAAAGTGACTTTCTATTACTCACTACAACGGGTTTTGATATAAATTCGGGATAGTTTGGTTAAAATTGTGAATTTAATGCCCTATCGGTATGAGGGTTCATTATGTGTTGGGAAATGGTTTGTCGAGATTTATCTAAAAGAAGGAGAAAGAAATGGAAAAATTTTAGTTGGCACGATGCGCATAATACTTGTGAATCAGAGCTGAGGGTGGGATCCTCACGTTTTAATGTGAATTGATATGTTTAAACCGGGATACATGCCGTGGTGGAAGTTATATCGAGATGAGATCTTTGTGGTTAAATTCATATTTTTTAAATTCTCCTTTGTGAAATTTATTTGCATTTTAGTACAGATGGGGAGTTAGGCTTGTTAGGTTTATTTGATATTTCTTTTATGTGTTCTTTGTGCATAGTTAGCCATATTGGTGTTGTATTTATTGTGTTTTATCCTACGAACAATGTGCCAGGTGCCGTTAAATGTGACTCGACGATTCGGGTAAAAAGTTACGAGGTTTTCATGTTCCTCAAATCGTGGCTTGAACAGAGATGAGATTAATTGCCTGTGCTATAATTGATTATGGGCCTATGTATGATGTGTTACATTGTATGAATGTGCCGTGCAAGTGTAGACACGAGTTGCCACAACTGGTTGAGACTAATACCGTGTGTTGATGTGAAAAATCAGGCCTTTTGAAAATGTTTGGAGTGTAAGAAATTTGGTTTTAAAGTTTATGAGTATGGATGAAAGAAATAATCTTCAACTGAGATGGCGTTGTGGGATCCATGTTAAATTTGCGGTGACGTAGAATCACTCGCGAGTATGTGTGTAATAATACACTCAGTAATTTAATGTCCTTAGAAAGATTCTTGGCACGTTCGAGGACGAAGGTTTGTTTAAGAGGGGGAGAATGTAACGACCCGACTTATCGTTTTGTGAATTAGCATCTCGTTCAACGACTTAAGGTCTCGAGCAGCTTTCTGATGTGCATTATAATTTGCGTGTATGTTCGAGTTTGGTTTTTGGATAATTGGGTATTAAATTGAAAGAACAATTCTTATTTTTGAAGCTTAAACGAAAAGAGTTGATAGGAGTTTGACTTTTGAGCAAACAACTCAGGAATGGAATTTCAATGATTCCAATAGCTTTGTATGGTGATTTCGGACTTAGGCTTATGTCCGGATTTGGATTTGGAAGTTCGTAGAATAATTTGATGCATTTCGGCAAAAATCGGAAAGTTAAAGTTTTGAAATATTTGTAAGTCTGATCGCTAGTGGACTTGGTTGATATCGGGCTCGGATTCCGATTCTAGAAAATTTGAATAGCTTCGTCATGTCATTTATGACTCGGATGCAAAATTTGGGGTCATTCTGAATTGATTTGATATGTTTCGGCACAAGTCATAAATTTTGAAAATTTCATAAATTCATAAGTTTGATTCGAGGTGTGATTCGCAGTTTTAGTGTTGTTTGATGTGATTTGAGGCCTCGACTAAGTTCGTATCGTGTTTTAGGGCTTGTTGGTATATTTGGTTGGGGTCCCGGGGGCCTCGGGTGTGTTTCAGGTGTTATCATATCATTTTAGGCTACTTTGGATGCTTTCGCGAGGAGCCACTTGCATTCGCGAAGAAGGATTTGGCTTATGGGATTTTGTTCTTCGCGTTCTTGAAGAGATTCTCGTGTTCGCGAAGGGAATTCCTGCTGTCCTTCCCCCAACTTTAGAAGCTTATATCTTGCAATCTATAAGGAATTTAGAGATGATCTAAAAATAAAAGTTGCAGTACTTTGTGTCTAGATTTGAAAAAATCAAATCTCCTGGCATTTGGAGTTGCGTACAAAAAAGTATGGTTGATATACTACAGGCTGTCTGGGAAGAGTTTGGAAATCGCGAAGAAGAAATTTCTGCCGCATAAGGCTAACTTTGAAAGCTTATATCTCGCAATCTATAAGGAATTGGGAGATAATCCAAACAAAAAATTTGTACCCCCTTGATGTCTAGTTTTCAGAAAGTTAATCCATTTGTCATTTGGAGTTTTTTACAAAAAGATATGACCATTATGCTATAGACTATCTGGGAAGAGTATGGAAATGGCTATTGAGGAATTTGTTCATCGCGAACGCGACGATAAGGTCGCGAACGCGAAGAACAAACCCATGGGCAGCAGAATAAAGTCAAAAAATGAGACTTCATCTCATTCTTCCATTTTTTGACAAAAAAAGCTCGGGTAAGGCGATTTTTCGTGAGTTTTCCAAGGAAACATTGGGGGTAAGAATTCCTAACTCAATTTTGGTTAAAATAAATAAATCTATTGTTGTTTTTATCATGAAATTCGTGAATTGGGTTGAAAATAGTAGAAATTTTCTGTACCTTAAATTAGGATTTGGAGGTCGATTCGTTTACAAAAATTTGGATTAAAGAAGGCGTTGTTCTTGCTAAGTTACTTTTCCATCCTTGTTGTTGTTTTTGAGATTTTATATACATTGTCTTGAGCCGTGGGCTATCTGTTGTGAAATTAATTGATTTTGTTGTATCTTTGGAAAGGTTGTGGCCTACGGGCAATTTCTAAATACGAGTTGATTATTTTGTGTTGTTGTGATAATATTCTGTGAGAATTGTTGTGTGATTTGGGTTACTGTTATACGACGTATAAGGGTGGCATCCCACTGTTGATATTATGCGGGCATAAGGGTGGCATCCCACTGTTGTTATGTGTGTTGGGATTTTGTCTGGGCGGAGTATAAGGTGGCTATTGATATTGTTAGGGCGGAGAGATAAGGGAGGCTATTATAGGAGTGATAAGGGTGGCTATAGGAGAGATAAGGGTGGCTATTGTCAGGGATGTTATGTGATGATGTGGGGTTATTGTGCTTGTGATTTTCACGTGATGTTGTGATTACTTTTATATATTCTGCAACTTGTTTTGTTAATACAGTAAATTTGATAATAGTCTGATACATGTTGAAATTGTAAGCCTGTGGCTATTGCCGGGCGAAATATGTTATTGGCACGTGAGTTGTCCGTGCGATTGTGATATAAAATGTAGGCACGAGGTGCCGTGGGTATATAATGATTATGATATTGGCACGTGAGTTGTCCATGCAGTTGTGAAATGAGATGTGGGTATGAGTTGCCGTGAGTAAATGATGATTTTAGTATTGGCACATGAGTTGTCCATGCGGATCTTAGATATTAATACTTTGGCACGTGAGTTGTCCGTGCGGTTGTGATAGAAATATAGGCACAAGGTGCCGTGAAAATATGAAAGTGGGCTGAGACCCTTGTTACGAAAATATGAAAGTGGATTGAGACCCGTGTTTTATGATTATGAAATGAGGTGTCACAAAGTACTTTTGTTTGAAAGAATTTTATTCGAAAGATATTTATTTGAAAGAAGTGTATTCGAAGGATATTTATTTGAAAGAATTATATGTGAAAGATTTATATTTGAAGGACTTGATTAATTGGTTGTACTTGTATTCCTTATTCGTTTGAGCCATAATTATGGTGTTCTTGTTGCCTTGCTACTTATGTCACTGGTTGATTTTTGTTGCTATCATTGCTAGTTGTTTTCCAGCACTATTGCGTACTGCTATATTGCACAGGTTATTTGACTCATGAGTGTCTTGACTGTACCTTGTCACTACTCTACCGATGTTAGTCTTGATACTTACTGGGTACCGACCATGATGTACTCATACTGCACTTCTGCATATTTTTGTGCAGAGCTAGGTATTGGAGATATCGGTCTCGGACAGAGTTAGTGTGTTGATCGCAAGGATTCAAGGTAGAGCTGCTTGGTCGTCGTAGTCCCTTGGAGTCTTTCCATTTTTTATTGCACTGTCATCCCTTATCTGAACAATATTTTATATTCGATCCTTGAGATCATTGCATGTATTCATTAGAGTTTGTAACTTAGTATTACCAATCTTGGGAGGTTGTTATAATTATTTCCGCTGTTGGTTTCGGCACTTGTATTAAATTATATGTTTACAAAAATATGGCTCGAAATGTAATTGTAATAAGCTTATCTAGTCTTTGAGACTAAGTGCCGTCACGACGCTTGTGGTAGGATTTTGGGTCGTGACATTGGAGCTCATTTGCTTAATGTGGTACCATTTATGCTTGAAGAAACAACGTGGAAACATCAAAAACGAGCGTAACACAACCCAAACCTATTCAAAATTCACCCGAGCCTCTCGGGACCCCGTCCGAACATACCAACAAGTAGCATAACATAACACAGACTTACTCGAGGCCTCAAATCACGTATAACAATATCAAAATCACGAATCACACCTCAAATCGAACATAATGAACTCTAAATCTTTCAACTTCCAAAACTCGTGTCGAACCTTATCAAATCAACTCGGAATAAACTCAAATTTTGCACACAATTCCAAATAGCATAAAGAAGCCATTCCATTCCAATTCTCGAACAACAATTCGAACCCGATATTATCAAAGACAACTCCTGGTCAAACGTATGAACATTTCAAACTTTCAAATTTTCAACTTTCGCCAAATAGTGCCGAAACCTTCTAAAAATATCCAAATGCAAATCAAAGCATATGCCCAAGTTCAAAATCACTATCCGGACCTAAAAGAACTATTGAAACACCGATCCGAGTTCAAGTACTAAAAAGTCAAACTTGGTCGACTCTTCCAACTTAAAGCTTTCTAGTTGAGAATCATTCTTCCAAATCAATTCCGAATAACCGGAAAATCAAAACCGATGATTCACACAAGTCATAATACATCATATGAAGCTACTCAATACTTCAAACGACTGAACGAAATGCAAATTCACAAAACGAGCGATCGGGTCGTT
The DNA here is from genome assembly GCA_002018475.1 of Nicotiana obtusifolia. Lineage (NCBI taxonomy): Eukaryota > Viridiplantae > Streptophyta > Magnoliopsida > Solanales > Solanaceae > Nicotiana > Nicotiana obtusifolia. Next base: position 48,906 of record MCJB01053018.1, read on the forward strand.
ATATTAAAAGCCCTACTTCGTCCCTCACACTCCAAAGCACAAAAACTTGCTCTAGAAAGAGAAGCTCTCAAGAACCTAACTCCTCAAAGGTCCCTCTACCATCCAAGGTAAATTCTAATGGTGATTCTAAGTTAATTTCAGTTCTCCAAAACCTTATTAATATGGGTAAAGCCTTTAAATCATTAGATATTCGATTGGGACATCAGTTTTGAGAGCCGAAACCTTATAACTCGAATTAAGAGGATTGAACATCAAAAAGGTAATAGATTCACCCTCTACTTGATTATAGTATTGGATTAATGATTATAGACTCTAGTTCATGAGATATGAGTCGATGGGTTTGATAGAAAAGTATGAATGATTATAGGTTTGGGTTGTTGATTGTTTATTATTGGTTAAAGGTGTTGTTTATCTTATGGGTGAAGAAGAATGATATTGATTATAAGAAATTTGAGATTTTAGAATTCACCTAGGAGCAAGAGAATGGGTTGTTGGGTGTAGAAACACCATTAATAAGGACTATGAAGCTTTATGCCCAACAAGTGTTTGATAAAATACCTAGGTGACCAAAAACATGAGTATTATTGCTAATATGGAACCCCTTTGACCTGTATTGCAATACAGATTAAAGTTGAAAGGGTTGGCGAGCGTTGTAGTTCGCTCAAGAGCAGGAAGTTAAGGTATGTGAGGCTAACTCTCTATGTTTGAGAATATTAATGATTCTCCCCTACACTATGTTTCTTTGCAACATTACTAATTGCCTCAGAAAGATAGTTAAGTTTAGTTCCTTGAATAGTTGTAGAACTTATATTCTCTAGGTTCGTAATTTGTTCATGACTTTCATTCTGAACATTGTGAGCTCCGTGCGTAATCAACATAGACTTGTGTTTGGTGCCCATGAGTCTCAGTCTAGATTACTCAGCATGTCATAAATAGTTGAAGTTTTAGTTTTCATAATCAGTTCATGAATATATGTCTCATTCCAGTTCTATTCAGCATTCAAGTATTATGTAACTCAGTATGGTTCAGTATTTCAGTATCATGTATTACAGTGCGATTCTCAGTTCCTATTTTTAAATCCCAGAATGTTGAACACCTGTATTTGGGCCTGAGGCCGCAGTTTATGTTTTATGTATCTTTGGGTCTGAAGCCGCAGTTTATGCTTTATGCATCTTTGGGCCTAAGGCTGTAGTTATGAATATGTATACTTAGGACCGAGGCCACATCTTGTGCACATATATATTGGGCTTGAGGCCGCAGTTTATTTATTTAGATAAACAGGTGGTTCATCATTCATGAGGGAGTATTCATATCCTTACTTCCTTTGTTCAGTTCAGTTATCAGTTATCAGTTATCATTTCAGTTTTAGATTAAACATTTACAGTTCTTTCTTTTAGTTGCTTTACATACCAGGGCCATTCAAATGTACCGACGTCCCTTTTGCCTGGGGCCTGCATCTCACAATGCAGGTAATGATTTACAAGTTGACGATTTAGAGCGCTAGGATTCTCGTACCAGCTATTTGTTGATCCCTAGTTCTTTCGGGGCATTATCATTACCTTACAGTCATCAGTATTTTCAGATAGTCAGTGTTTTCAGTACTTCATTAGAGGCTTCATAGACAAGAGTAACAGTTAGACAGAGTCACAGGCTTTTCATGTTAAGTAGTGTTGCCTACAAATATACTTCAGACTAATGTTAGTGTTTTCGCACATTGATTTATATCATTCAGACTTTTAGTATATCAACATGTGTTAGTTTATCTTCTGCATTCAGTATGTTATGATATCACATATTGATTCAGCCAGCCTGTTGGTTCGCTCGGTCGCATGTAGTCAGGCACCGAGTGTCGTGTTACGTCTAGGCCCCGGTTCGGGGCGTGACATTGTGCTGGCTTTCTAATGGGCTGTTCAAAACAAATTCGCTAGGCCCAGTTATTGATTAATAAGGCCAAGATGAATTCATCCTTTGCCAGATCTAATGAATTGCTAAATATTAGGATCAGAGCTTCAATTAAGCCCTCTCGTGATTCTTTTGGCCATAACAATGCTGCTATGAATGTTTAATTTGTTCAAACTGTTTCCTTTTAAGCTGGTAATTTATAATAAAGATTACAAATCCAAGTAGTTCCTCAAACATCCAACCGGCTTGGTTCTGTTGCTAGTGGATCAAAGTCAATGAAGAAACTCAAAATGTATAAAACACCGAAATTTTCTGTAGTTCGTCTAGAAGCGAAATGCTAAAGCTGTATTCGTTTGATTCCTTACAATTGAAGAATTTCCTTCCAACGTGAACTTCCATGATTCTTGGACCTATACACTCAATCTCCCATAGTTTAGAACAAACAACTTATGAATATGCGTAGGATGTTTTAGTCGCGTTCTAATGTATCATCGTGGTTATGTATACGTTCGCATGACGTAATTACGATCCTCAAAATAAATCAAAGTACGCGTTCGCGCGACTTTGGCAAAAAAACCTTAATAATAATAAAGTGTTATTAATTGTGTACATGTACGCGTAACACGATTATTAGCACACTAAATAAAACGGATTCACACACACGTGGTTCGTTTCAGGATAATTCCATAGCGCCATAATCACGTAATTTAAAAGCAGTACAAGATAAAACACACATAGGTTCTAAAACGCATAATTAACAATTAATTAATCCAGGTATGACTAAAAGCGACCGTGCTAAAATCACATAATCCGGGAGTGCCTCACACCTTCTCCTGGGTTAACATAATTCCTTTCGCGTTCTTCTGGTTTCGCGTACATAAACAGAGTCAATTTCCTTAATTTGAGATTTAAAAAAATAAATTGGTGACTCAGAACGCCATAATAATTATTCCAAGTGGTGACTCTAATTTAAATAAATAATCCTAATTCAAATGATGTCAATTTAATTGGAAAAACTCCTTCTCCCCGCAAAAAGAAGGTGTGATAGCTCTGGCGACTCTGCTGGGGATCGAACCCAGAATCTCTGTTTCAGGGTTCAGAATTCGAGCTTGTAATGTGATCTATACTTGGCTTTGTTGATATTACTGTGTTTGTGGGCCTAATGTGCTAAGTGCTGCTCATTTACCGCTTTGATATTACTTGAACTGTATTGAACTGTCTTCTTACAGCTCCCTTCTTGCGCATGGCCCACTTTTTTGCTAGAGGTCATACCAAATTGAACGAGGTTGGATCAGTAACTAGGCCGTGTAGACATTCGTGCTCCCTGTACGTTGCCCCCACTTCAGCTCGAGTTGTCCACTTGGGAAAGCCAGGTCTAAAACACTCCCCCGAGGATCTAAACCTAGAATAACATAGCCTCATACTGGATCCCTCGTATGAACGTTTGTTTGCATCACGTGCATTTGATTTTGGGGACTCAACACAGGGGTTGGGTCCGTCTAGGACAGGTGTACCCAAAAATAAAAGACCATCTAGATGCATCCTATGTGCTACTTGTGCAATCTGGTTTGTATGTTGACCGGCTTCTAGAATTAGTACAGAAAATTGAGAGAAAGCAGAAGTGAAAAGTAGGAGAGAGAAAATTCATCCGGTTGCCAAAAATCTTGGTATTTGAAAAATCCCGAAACTCTGCCGAATTTTTTAAGAAAAGAAAGAAAAGAAAGGGCATTCCAAATTAAGCCAAAATTTTCAAGTGTCATGTTTCCCATGTTCTGTCAAAATTGACTGAACTACGCATGTCTAATTCTCACTGAATGTGAGATACATAGGAAGCCTTCTTAGATTTCGGCCTCTTTTTTGCAAAAATTAACCAAAAGAAAGAAATCTGTCCAGTGTTTTGGTCAAATAAGTAAGCCGACCTAGCTTCGGTTGCATCCTGAGCTGTTTCTGTCGGAATAGCCTTAGAACATCTTCAAAATTGTTGAAGGGCTATTCTCGCAAGAATGGATGTGTCTATCAATTGGGTGTCACTTTTACCATAACGAACTCCCCCCGGCCTTAAAACTTTTCTTGGAAGTACGAAGGGCCCATAGTTGCAAAAGTAGCCACCCTTTCCTTGGCCAGTATTTCACAAATAGCCACCTTCCCTTTGACTTTTCTTAGAAATTGGGTAATGTACAAGAGCTTGTTTTGCAAAAGGAGTCCTTTGGTTTAGTCTTTTGAAACTAGCGTCAACCCTAACCTTAACCGTCCACAGGTGCAAAATAAGGACTGTCCAGAATATGCCGTTAACGGTTGTAGGCCAGGCTCCACTTTAGCTTCAGATGTAGTGGTATGACTTGGGGAAAGATGGTCAGGAATGGGTAACAAAGCACCTAGGCGCCTTCATAGATATATGATGAAAGTTAAACCACGGGACGATTTGATTGAGGCACTAGTGACCTTTTGGGTTCCCTTTCACAATGCTTCTGCTTCTCAGATTTTGAGCTTACTCCCACCTTAGAAGAAATAGCTAGATATTCCAGTTTCGGCCAGTATATGAGAAACCAGAAACTCATCCCGAGGGCTCTCTCTGTGCATCGATTCTTCGATCTTCTGAATATCAGTAAGCAAATCAGAAAGAACAACATAGTCGGAGGGTGCTATTCTTTCTATTTCTTGTTCTCCAGGTTCGGGCAGCCAAATGGTTTCAAAATTCATGAAAACTACTTTTAACAACAAGCAGAACAAGGACACATGGCAAATTCACCGTCGCTTCGCTTTCATAGTGGCATTTCTTGGAATTATGGTTTTCCCAAATGAAGAGCAGACAATTGATACCCGCATAGCCAGAGTTGTGCAGTTCCTCACTACCAAAGAACACCACACTCTTGCCCCAATCATTCTATCAAACATTTATCGGGTATTGACTTTGTATAAGTCTGAGGCAAAGTTCTTAGAAGGGTGCAATGTTTCTTTGCAAATGTGGTTGATTGAGCATCTCCGGCATCACCCTATATTCATGAGCTATGGCCCCAGTAACAATAACCTCATTGGGAGTTATGATGAAAGAGTAAAAGATTACAACTCACCAGAAGAGGTGGAAGCATGGATATCCCACAGAAGATCTTTAAACGCAAGTCAAATTGAGTGGACTTTGGGATGGCTCCCGGTAAGATAGGTGATACACATGCCGGCCCTGAAAAGTTATTCGTTGTTGTTGGGTCTGAGAAGTGTCCAACCGTATGCATCGCAAAGTGTTCTGAGACAGCAAGTAAGGTACCAAGTAGTGCCTGAGGATGAAGATTTGAGTGTGTAAGTAATTGAGCTACACCTAGAAGCTCTACTCCCTGAGACTTAATCCAGCAAATTTGGGATGGCTGCCGGTACTTGAAAGATGATATGCAGGTGCCGGATCCTGCGAGAGGTGAGGTAGATCCGGGTTATGCTATGTGGTTTGGGAAAAGGTCTCATGTAGATGATGAGCCAGAGCCCGAGCCAGAAAGGCCCGCAAAAAGGCCGCACGTTCAAGCTTTTGATGATAAAATCCAAGAACGGTTAGCCTAGGGAGAACAACAAAAGGGATACCAAGCAACTATTCACGCCTTAGAAGAAAAGCTGAGAAACCTCAAATTTGAGAATAACTTACAAGTGCAAGAGGTTAAAGGTGAAAAGAAAAGTTTGGTACGAGAAAATGAAGCCCTCCGAGCCCAACTCCGAGAAATGAGAATAGCCGCTGAGATACCCGTAAGAAGCGAAAGAGACCAAAAAATCATGGGCAACTTAAGGCAAAAGTGCACGACTATGCGGCCGATCTAACAAAGGCCGAAAAAGATTCAGCAAAATATCGGGCAAGGATGGTCCAATAGGGAAAAGATGCAGAAGAACAGAAAAGGTTAGCCCGCCAGGCAAAGCAAAGTTACGACAAAGAAGTCGCGGTTTGAAGGAAAGAGTTGGCCGCTCTTGAAAACGAAATGGGTCAACAAGTAAAAGACTTCAGGACAGAGAGGGAGCATTGCTATGCATTGATTAACAAGTTGGAAGAGGATGTGTTGAATTTGCAAAATCGGAACAACAGGGCCATGCAAGTAGTGGAAGTCCGAGAACTGTAGATTGGACGATTGCTCCAGGAGAAGGGTGCTATTAAGCTTAGAATCAAAGAAATAGCTGACTACACTGCGATGAAATACAATGAGTGTGAGTATATGACTAAAGTTATGTTCTTTGCTTCAGTGTTGTCTTTCGCTCGCCAGGTCATGGCCGACCAAGAGTTCCTTCAGGATGAGCCTACAAGCGGGACCGTGCCGAGACTGATCGATGTCACCCAGGCCCTTGAAATAAAGTTTGAGAGTCATATGTGCTCTTAATTGTTCAGTCATCGAGTTTGTAGTTTACTTTTTTTTCTCGCATCGAGTTTGTTTGTCCTTCATCCATTTCAAGTCTGTATGTTTTCCTTTTAAAGTCAGTTGTCGATGTTTTCGAGTCCTTATAATGAAAACCCTAACAAGATTTTATTAATGAAATATTGAAAACTCCAAAAATTTCTTTTACTTTTATTTCCCTGAACTACGTAATGGTCTGATTCATGCGGCGTCATGATATGTAGGCAATCCCCATTGGATGCAATCATAGCCATAGACAAAACTGAGCAAAAAATCAACAAAAAGAGAGAAACTTGAGAGAAAAACAAGCAAAAACAAAAAAGAAAATAAAGAGTGACAAAACAAAAATAGAAAAAAACAAAGAGCGACAAAAGACAAAAGAGAAAAACCAGGAGCGACAAAACAAAAGAGAAAAAGAGAGCGAGAAACAGAAGAAAAGAGTACAGACATTTAAAAGACGGGATGAAACACATGACCATTGCAAATACATAGTAGAAGTGTTTAACTGTTTAGGTGTATTGCATCCTAACGTGCGATTTCTTATCTGTTAAAATGTTTCAAAACTAACAAGGTTGTCGTGCGTGCAATAAAGACAGGTTCTATTCAGGTGGTTGGTTTTTGTTGGTAATCTGGCTTCCCATCCCTATTTCACAAGGTCTGAAGGAAAGGTTCTGATGGCCCCTAAAAGCAATCTACACATTATCAACCTTGAAGATAGCCCCACACTGTCTATTTCACAACCCGAATCAACAACTATTGAAGAGAATAAGATGTTGCGTCTCCACATGTTAGAAATGTGGGAGGCCTGGTCTAATGGTAGGGAACCGCCAAGTGCAATTCCTGGATTCCTTGAGTTGATCCCAAGGTCAGGTGGGTCTACCCACGTCCCTGCATCCAACCAGTTGATCCCATGCGGGTACTCTCCAATGTCATCTAACTTTCCCGGCATGCCTTCTGTGATTCGCCCCCAGGCATTGGTTTCTGGGACACCTCCAACATTATTCTTCGTAGCACCTCTCATCACTGTGGCACAACTAACTGTGTCTAGGTCGTATTTTGAAGCTACGACATTCACATTCCAAGGCCCCTAATTTTAGCAACACCACTCTGGACTCGTACACCCAACGTCCACAGTATGAGCTTCCTGCTGAACCAGAAAGAACAGTAAAAAATCCCGAGCAGGAAGAAATGGCTCGAAAAATGAAAAGCTTGGAGCAGAGTTTGAAAAACATGCAGGGCCTGAGTGGCCAAAAGAGTGCTTCCTACTCCGACTTGTGCATGTTTCCACATGTCCATTTGCCAGCGCGTTTCAAAACGCCGAAAGTTGAAAAGTATGACGGGCACGGAGACCCGATCGCCCGTTTGAAAAGGTAGTGCAATCAGCTAAGAGGGGCTGGTGGAAAAGAGGAACTTCTAATGGCATACTTTGGATAGATTTTGGTGGGAATTGCCTCTGAATGGTACATGGACCAGGAAATCGCTCACTGGCACGTATGGGATGACCTTGCTAGAGATTTCGCTGCCAATTTCAATACAATGTGGATATTGCTCTAGATAAAAACTCCGTATCTAATCTGAAAAAGAAATCTATGGAAAGTTTCCGTGTGTATGTTGTTAAGTGGCATGAGCGATGGTCACGGTTTTCTTGCAAGCCCAAGAGGCCGACTATTTCCAGAACATGATGTCTGCCATGGGAAAGCCATTTGCTGAAGCCATAAAGATTGGGGAAATTGTTGAAAATGGGTTGAAAAAAGGACGAATAGTGAGTTAGACAGGCCTTAAAGTTACATCACAAGCCATCTAGAATGGCTCGGGAGGTCTGGCTAATCGAAAAAAGAGAGAAGAAGGAGCCATGATGGCTTCAAGATCGAGGAGGTCCCGCAGATCATTTAACCAATCCTATATGCCACTCAGAACACCACAACATTACTACCTGCACCATGACATTGCATACGCCGTGGCACCGCCTCCATATGCGGTGATGATGCACAGCCCTATATACGGCCCCAGCAAAACTATAATCAAACCCGAGCTCCACCTCCTAGAAATGACCGTCCTTACCAAGCTCCATATAATCCCCGCCCACCACAAAATACACCTCAATATAATCCATGTCCCCGAGAGCCTCCCAGAAGAAACCATTTCACCCCCCATTGGTGAATCATACTCGAGTTTGCTCCAGAAGTTAATACTATTGGGTTTATTGCAGCCTGTGGCTCCGAATCAGCCAAATCTCGAGTCTCTGACATACAAGGCCGACGCCATATGTGCCCGCCATTCAAGAGTGGTAGGACATGATGCAAAATATTGCTGGACCCTCAAGAGGATGGTTGAATACTTGATTGAAGCGAAAAGAATTGTGCTAAGAGACGAGGATGCTCACAATGCGACCAATAATCCATTGCATGCTCACAATTACATTCCAGTTACTGGAATGATCTGTGATGACAAAGAATTTGACCGGGTGCCGAAGGCAATTGTTGTTATCACTAGCTCAGATGCAAAATCTAAAGTAGCAGCAAAATTGGCCAAAATCGAAAAGAAAGTAGCTCCGGTCCCTCAGGTTGTTGAAACAAAAGCCGAGCTGGCATTTGCCAAGAATTTGGTTCTTTATGTTTCAAAATCCCCGAGGAAAGAATAGTTTGTCCTCAGCACTCCAAAGAAGTTAATGAAAGGAAAGTTACGTTGAATGTACCAAGGTTGTATGTACCGATGGGAACACATGTGGTGCGGGGGCCGATAATACCACCAAGGTTGACCGAGCTCGTGGTTATCAGTCCCGCACTACAAGCATCAATGAAAGATCCAACTGTGGTCCCTTGGAATTATAGCAAAACAGTTGTCACTTACAAAGGGAAAGAAGTTGTGGGGAAATTTAATGAGATGACTTGATCGGGGAGGTACTATACCCCGGATGAGTTGAGGAGAGCTAAACAAAACAGGGACAATCATATGCCATCAAAGAAACTCGTGAGCAATGAAGAAGCTGAGGATTTCTTTAAGAAAATGAAAACTTCAGAGTACTCGATAATCGACCAACTCCATAAGACTCTTTCTTAAACCTCACTTCTATCTCTGTTGTTGAGTTCAAATGAAAACTGAAAAGTGCTCCTCAAAACTTTAAATGAAGCGTATGTCCTAGTTGAAACAACTGTTGTACAGTTGAAAAGAATGGCCGAGAGATTTTTTGAGTTCAATAAGATCTCATTTAGCCATGATAATTTGCCTGCAGAGGGAGCTGCCCACAACAAAGCCCTCCACCTGACTATTAAATATAAGGGCTACTATGTGAAAAGGGTGATGCTAGATGTCGGGTCTGGAGTGGATATTTGTCCCCTCTCAATGCTCCAAAAGATGAAAATCAATACTGAAAGAATTCGGGCCAACAATGTCTGTGTACGAGCCTTCAATGGGGTTAAGAGGGACATAATCGGAGAAATTGATTTAATCTTAACTATTGGCCCCGTGGACTTTGAGGTGACCTTCCAAGTCTTGGACATGGAAACATCATACAATTTCCTTCTAGGCATACCATGGATTCATGCCGCCGGAGCTTTTCCTTCCACTCTCCATCAGATGGTCAAGTTTGAGTATGACAATCAAGAAATCGTTGTCCATGGAGAAGACAAGCAATCTATTTAGAGGGGCCCCTCAGTCCCGTTTCTTGAAGCCAGGGAAGGCAGTGAGTACATCGTGTACCAAGTTTTTGAAACTGTGGTCGCTGACCAGTTTGAAGAAGGGGCCCCACTACCTCAGCCTTGTTTGTCCAATGCTTCAATTATGGTTGCCACCCAAATGATAAGAAATGGGTACAAGCCCGGAAAGGGGCTCGGAGCATCTCTGCAGGGCATTATTGAGACCATCTCCCTGATCGTGAATGAGAAGTATTTTGGATTGGGTTTCCGAGCTAACGGCTGACAGAACATAGGCTGACAAATGCAAAGAAAATAGGTGGATCTTGTCAACCATCCCACATCTCTCCCAGTTATTTGTCAAATCAAAGTATGTGAAGGAGGAAGAAGAGGCCTTCACAGCTGAAGAAATTGATGATATCTATGGAGCTTTGAAACAAATCCTATATGAATCCGACATGGTCCTGCCAGGGGAAGGCATGAGTCGTGCCGGGGTGCAGCATATGGGACCAGATTTCAAGATCCAGAACTGGGAGGCTACCCCGTTCCCCGTCAGGCAGGAATCCCGGTAGTTCAGTCTTGCTATCTTTTCTGCATTACGAGTTATTTCAGGGTGCAATTCGAATGTTTTTACTTTGTATCTTTAAATTCTGATGTAAACCCTTCTATCTTTCAATTCATGAAATGAATCAATATTTCATCGTTCATAGATGTCTCCTTTTCTTTTTCTGATTTTTCTATTTTTCTTATCTTTTTCTTTTTCGTTCTAATAATGCATACTTTAATAACATGACATGCTTGTGGACTTTATGCCCAGATCCTAAAAATGTTGTTTAATTTTGAAATAATGAATCAAGAGCCAGAATATGAGGAAGATGAGGCCTTTAGGGAAATAAATCAAGAAAAAAACAATTTGAGAATATGCCTAAGAAATAAACAATTTGAGAATAAGCCTAAGATAAGATAAGCATCCACGCTGATGAGAGAACTAGAGATGCTTTGATCTAACTGTTGTTTGAATTCAAAGACGTATTTTCTAGGTCTTATGATGATATGCCAGGGCTGAGTGTTGATTTGATGGTACATAAATTGCCTACCTATCCCGGTTATCCCCCCGTCCAGCAGAAAAAAAGAAAGTTCAAAACTGGAATCAGTGATAAGATTAAGGAAGATGTGACAAAACAATTGAAAGCCGGTGTGATCGGAGTGGTCCGATACACCACATGGCTGGCTCATGTGGTACCGGTGCCAAAGAAAGACGGAAAAACCCGAGTTTGTGTTGATTATTAGAATTTGAACAAGGCGAGTCCCAAGGAAAACTTTCTATTGCGAAATATCCACATTCTTGTTGATAATTGTGCTAAACACGAGATATAGTATTTCGTGGATTGTTATGCTAGGTATCACCAGGTTCTGATGGATGAGGAATATGCAGAAAAGACTGCTTTTACCATACCTTGGGGTACTTACTGTTACAGGGTCATGCCGTTTGGTCTGAAAAATGCCGAGGCAACCTATATGAGAGCTATGACTGCCATCTTCCATGACATGGTGCATTGGGAGATTGAGGTATATATGGATGATATGATCATTAAATCTAGAACGCAAGAAGACCATCTGCGAGATCTAAGGAAATTATTTAAGAAGATACGCAAGTATGATTTGAAGTTAAACCCAGCTAAATGTGCAGTCGGAGTTCCAATTGGGAAACTCTTGCGGTTTATAGTCTGTCGGAGGGGTATCGAATTTGATCCGACAAGGATAAATTCTATTCGGGATTTGCCACCTCCGAAGAGCAAGAAAGAGGCCATGAGTCTACTAGGGAGACTGTATTACATCAAATTCATTGCTCAGCTTACCACCACTTGTGAGCCCATATTCAAGCTGTTGAATAAAGACGCGACAATCAAATGGACATATGAGTGTCAAGAATCTTTTGATCAAATCAAGGAGTATCTGTCAAATCCGCCGGTGTTGGTTGCGCCCGAACCAGGAAGGCCTTTGTTTTTGTATTTGACAGTCTTGGAAAATTCTTCCGGCTGTGTCCTAGGGCAACACGATGTAACTGGGAAGAGAGAACAAGCCATATATTATCTTAGCAAGAAGTTCACCAGTTATGAAGTCAAGTACACTTTGTTGGAAAGAACCTGTTGCATCCTAACTTGCGTCGCTTAGAAGTTGAGACACTACTTGTTAGCTTACATGACATACCTCATAACCAGGTTGGATTTTTTGAAGTATATATATTCCAGAAGCCGATGCCCACTGGAAGGTTAGCAAGATGGCAGATCCTGCTCACTGAATTTGACATTGTCTGTGTCACTCGCACGACGATGAAAGGTCAAGCCTTGGCGCATCATCTAGCTAAGAATCCGGCCGATGATGAATACCAACCCTTAAGCACTTATTCTCCAGACGAGGAAGTAAAATCGGTCAAAGTGATTCCAGAGAACATCAATGCCTGGAAAATGTTTTTTGATGGGGCTGTGAATGCAAATGGCGTAGGGATTGGGGAAATATTAATTTTTCCCACACATCAACACTATCTGACCACAGCCCGGCTTCGGTTCTTTTGCACAAACAACACCGCCATGTATGAAGCCTACATCATGGTCATGAACATGGCGGTTGATCTGGATGTACAAGAGTTATTAATCATGGGGGATTGTGATCTAATTATCCCGCAAGCCCAAGGTGAATGGGAAACTCAAGATATCAAACTCATCCCGTATAGGCAACACGTGGAAGATCTTAGTAAACAGTTCAAATCCGTTGAGTTCAAGTATATCTCTCGATTCCATAATGAGCTAGCAGATACACTGGCTACATTGGCCTCAATATTGCCATACCCGGGTAATACTCATATTGACCCTTTGGAAATTCAGATTCGAGAAAGGCACGATTATTGTAACGCAATTGAAATGGAGCCTGATGGTGAGCCATGGTATCATGATATCAAAAGGTTCTTAAAAATGAAAGAATATCCTGAGCAAGCCAGTGGGGATCAAAAGAAAACTATCAGCAGGCTCGCCAGTAGTTTCTTTTTGAGTGGGGAGATCCTGTACAAAAGAACACCATATTTGAATATGTTAAGATGTGTGGATTTTCGAGAAGCTAATAGGATCATGAACGAAGTGAATTCAGGAGTATGTGGGCCTAACAGGAACAGGTATGTCCTTGCAAAGAAAATTCTCCGGACAGGTTATTATTGGATGACCATGGAACAAGACTGTTTCAATTTTGTGCGGAAATGCCACCAGTGTAAAATACACAGTGACCTGATTCATTCACCGCCTTCAGAGTTGCATACTATATCAGCGGCTTGGCCGTTCATTTCATGGGGCATGGGCACTATCTGGCCAATCGAGCCGAAAGCTTCAAATGGGCACAAATTCATCTTGGTTGCCATTGATTATTTCACACAATGGGTTGAAGCAGTCACTTTCAAAGCTGTCACTAAGAAAGCAGTGGCGGTCTTCATGCATTCCAACATTACTTGTCATTTTGGTATTCCTAAAACTATTATCATGGACAATGCTGTAAATCTAACCAGCCACTTAATGAGCGAGGTATGCAAACAATTTAAAATTACGCATCATAATTCTACCCCTTATCTGTCCAAAGCTAATGGCGCTGTTGAAGCTGCAAACATGAACATTAAAAAGATCCTCAGGAAAATGGTTCGGGGTTCCAGACAGTGGCATGAAAAGTTTCTTTTTGCACTATTAGGATATCGCACAACTGTGTGCACATCAGTTGGGGCCACCCCTTACTTATTGGTTTATGGAACTGAAGCTGTAATACCTATAGAAGTCGAGATTCCCTCTCTTCGGATCATTGTTGAAGCCGAGATTGAGGATGATGAATGGGTCAAAACCCGGTTGGAATAATTAACTATGATTGATGAAAAGCGGTTGGCCGTAGTTTGCCACGGGCAAATGTACGAACAAAGGATGGCCCGTGCCTACAACCAGAAGGTGCAGCCCAGGAAATTTGAAGTGGCGCAACTCGTTATGAGGTGTATTCTTCCGCATCACGAGGAAGATAAAGGAAAATTCACCCTGAATTGGAATGATTTATACATCGTAACAAGAGTGTTGCTGAAGGGAGCATTGTATTTGGGAGACATCAAAAGAAATGTCCCCGAGACAGCTGTCAATGCAGACTCGATCAAAAGGTATTATGTTCCCCCCTTTACGCAGCTTCAACCTTTTTTTGATTGGGATGCCGAAGGCCTTCCTTCTCGTTACCTAAACACCATTAACCCTTTTTGCAAACCCTTTGAGCTGGTTCTCTTTCTTTGATTACCCCCTTTGGAACCTGGAAGTTATTATTGAAGAACAAAAAGAAAATCAAAAACAAAGTTCATGTAATTGAACTACGTTCGACCTGATTCCGGAAGGATACGTACGCAGGCTCACTCTGGGGTTCGGTCACAAAAAAAACAAAAAATCCACATTCCCCCAAAAGTGAAAACTAGGGCAAATGTTTTAATGTTTTGACAAAGGTTGCCAAGTTGTAATTCAATCCAAATTCATTTCACCCATCCTTTTCAAGTTCTTCTGACCAATCAGCGGGTATGTTCAAGAATTGGAGGATACAATTACTTGGATCTAATGCCAATAAAATGAGAGAGATAAAATGAGAAAGTCTTATTGGTGAAAACCCTCATGGGCATCGTAAGGCGATGGTGAGTAGAGAAAATAAAAATGAGAGAGTCTTGTTAGTGAAAAACCGCAAAAGGGCACTATAAGGTAATGGTAAGAAGAGAAATGAGAGAGGTCAGCTGGTGAAAACCCGCAAAGGGCACTATTGATCGAAAAGAGGATCCTCACAGCCATGGCATCATCACAGTCTTAGGCAGGTTTATCGATTTCAAGACAAGAGTTGCGGTGAGTTTCTGAAAAGTCGAACGATTTACACAAATAAGTCATCCAGTCGAAAAGGCATGTCATGTTCATTGAATTCCGCATGTACTCCCCGATAAATCTTTCTTCCTGTTCCCCGAAAGGGGCACCTCTTGTTTAAACTCACTCTCCATTTCATTGCTTGGTTTCTTTGAATCCCTTTCGATCTAACTTTTTTCCAAAAACTAAGGCAAAGAAGATTGCAAGACTGATTTACATGGTTCTCATTTGAACCGAGCTGATATATTCAAAGGGTGCCTAGCCTCGGCAAGGGCATCAAGTCGATCCCGACTGCCATAATTGGCCGATGCTTTGAAATTTAAAAAAAAAAACTTCTTCGGAAGAATAAAATCAAATTGAAATGCCTACAAAGGCAAAACAAAATTAAAGGTTAAGTCGCACATGACTAACCATCATGGTGAAGTGTGAAATAGCCAAAAGTTCCGCAATGCTCTAAAATTGAAAGCTTTGAAGAAAGAAGTCAAAAGTTAAATGCCCTCAAAGGCAGAATAAAGTTGGAAAGGTTAAGTCCTGCTATGATTAGCCGTCATTGCAAAGTGTGAAAAGCCAAGGTTCTCCGGGGCCAGAAATGCAATTGGTATTCAGGAAACAACCAATTATAGTTGAAATCATCTTCACAAGAAGACGGGCCGAGATCAAGTGACCGAAAAACTCAAGGCCACAAAAACCAACCACCGTCCTGAACTAACAATTGTTCTTTGTTGAAAAATAGGAAACAAGTGCAATTCAAAAAATTAACTTGCAAGAAGCAGGTGTAGCCAAAAGGAGACCATGCGGAGACTAAAAACAGTTTTGCAACAGCAAAAACTCTCAAAAAGGGAAGTCTTCTCAAAATTTATTCCTGCATTTTACTTATTCTCTACATAAAAAAAAAAGGAAAAAAGAATCACAAATTTAAAATCATGTTCGTATAGGGTACACCAATCCCTAGCTGCATTTTCCAATGTAGGGTACACCATTCCCTAGTTGATAATATTTTAGACTTAGGGTACACCACTCCCTAGTCTGCTTACCAGTATAGGGTACACAAATCCCTAGCTGTGTTTTCCAACGTAGGGTACACCATTCCCTAGTTGATGATATTTTAGACATAAGGTACACCACTCCCTAGTCTCTTTACTAGTATAAGGTACACCAATCACCAGTTGTGTTTTTCCAACGTAGGATACACCATTCCCTAGTTGATGATATTTTATACATAGGGTACACCCCTACCTAGTCTCCTTACCAGTATAAGGAACACCAATCCCTAGCTGTGTTTTCCAACGTGGGGTACACCATTCCCTAGTTCATGACATTTTGGACATAGGGTAGACCACTCCCTAGTCCCCAAACCATTCTAGGGTACACCAATCCCTAGCTGTATTTTCCAACATAGGATACACCAATCCCTAGCTGTTTGTTTGATTGACCTGAAATGCAGGGTACACTACTCCCTGATATTATTACTAGACATAAAATACACCACTCCCCAGTCTCCTTATCAATATATGGTACACCGATCCCTAGCTACATTTTCCAACGTAGGGTACACCATTCCCTAGTTGATGATATTTTAGACATAGGGTACACCATTCCCTAGTCTCCTTACCAGTATAGGGTACACCAATCCCTAGCCGTGTTTTCCAGCATAGAGTGTCCCTAGTTGAGTTGAGCTGAAATGCAGGGTACACCACTCCCTGATATCATTCCAAATATATGTTACACCATTCCCTAGTTTTACCAGTATAGGGTACACCAATCCCTAGCTGTGTTTTCCAACATAGTGTATACCACTCCCTAGTTGATTTGATCGTAAGTGCATGGTACATCACTCCCTGATATCTTTGCCAAATATAGGGTATACCATTCCCTGATCGCATTTTTCCAACATAAGGTACATCAATCCTTAGTTGAGGCATCATTTTGAAAATAAGGAAACACCATCTCAAAAAACAATCACCATCATGATCTCTTCAGGATACACTATTCCCCACACTTTATTGCTTTTAGTAAAGAAGTAGTTTAGAGTTGTGTTACAATAACTCAAAATTTTCCTAGTAAAAACTGGGGCAAAAAAAATTCGTTCATTTGCTTGTTTTGGTGGTTGAGCAGGTTTTACCTCGATACACAGGGCTCGAGATGACCAAAAGAAGAAGTCTAATACAGAATAGAAAAGAAAAGAAAAAAATGAAGTGAATCTAGAACGCATAAGCGGATGAAAGAATGTGGACTTGCTCAAGACATGACTGAAGTCCCGAGCATTGTGTTTCCCGTTTTGATCAGAAGAAGCGGTAGAAGTATGAACTAGCACCTGCAGCTAGCAAGCATCAAGATTCAGATTAGAATCGGCATGATGAATCAGTCAAGACTCAAAATCAAGTTTTAGAAGACTTATAAATAGGAATCTTGTAACTCATAGCTGATAGGCTTGTTTAGTTTCTCTTAATTTTGATTTTGGTGTAATAAGGAGTTCAGCAGGCAACAACAGCAGCAACAACAATGAAATCACAGTTTTTCGGTAGTCCTAGCTACCAAACTTTCCAGAACTACACTGCCCTGATTCCTTTACGACCAAGGATATGTAGGCAACCTCGGAAGCAAGGTTCGGCCGAATATTTTCAAAATACTTCTCATGGAGTATCAAACGGGCAAAAATTTTCATGATTGCTCAATTTATCTTTGCTCGAAAACTCTTCATATTCTCGAGCAAAGAGGGGAAGCTGTGAGCACGTAATTTTTGCCCTATGAATAGTTTACTCCTAAAAATTCTCAAAAAATAAAATAAAATAGTAGTTCTCTAGTTGTTTTTGGTTTTTATAGAATTTCTAGGAATTTCTATTTATTTGTTTGTTAGCATCTATTTGCATATTTAGGAATCTTAAATCATGAAAGTCATCAAAAATATTTTAATCTTTATTTCATAGCATTTTAGGGTTCTAATTGCATTGCATCACTAAAATATAAAATCAAAAAAATGCAATTTAGTTACATTGCATCTTGCATTTTAGGTGCAGTTAATTAGCTTCTTTTCTTTTAAAATTGTAAAACTAATTGATGAGTTTTAGTTGTTAAAATAGTTAAATGGGTTAATTTTGCTAATTAGCTTTAAAAATTAGGTTTAGTAGCTAATGTTGAAAACCAAAAACAAAGAGGAAGAAAGAGGTAGGCTGCTGAGTACTTCAATCCATTTGGGCCAGCAAATGAAGCCCACAGTCTACAATATGCACGCCCTAGCCAGTCCAATACTCGGTCCAGCCTCATCTTAAACCAAACGATGCCATTTTAGTTACAGCTAATCTCAGCCTTTCATCTTGGTCAATCCGACAACTGAGAACTGATTACTTGGTCCCTTTAAAATTGTTCGAAAATAGCTTCTCCTATCCTAGAGACTACTCAGAAACCCTCTCTTCTGTCATCTGCCGCCCCATGCTGCTGCCGAAAATCGCCCATGGCGGCGGCACCATTCCAAATAGCCCCAAAGTACCACCATACAATCCCCATCACCCCGTCGTCTCTAATCTACCATCATCTTCTCCGTAAGCCTCACCATTCACCATGATTTTTTGATATAAAATCTACGAAAATTGAGTCTTGTTCCCTTTTTGATTTTTCATTGATTTGCTATTCATTTTGGCTTGAAAGTCATGTGAATCGATTTCTCTTGACAAGAGCAATCAATCTACATTAGTTTTGATTCATTTCGATGTTGTTGGAATCCGGCCAAATCATCTCTAACCGGCCAGATTTCTCTAGTTCTTGTTTTGGTTCAAAGTTCGAGAATGTATATTCTAGCATTGGCCTCTTTTCATTTTTTTTCTTGTTATTTTCTTCATTCCAATTGTATGCTTAGGACAGATTTTTCATATTCCAGTTTTGTTGCATAGTCGCATAATTAATCAATAGCTCTCTTTTGTGTCATAGTATTTATTCCACTTCTAGTTGTTCATTAATTTGACGAGCCATTCTAATTCTGATTTCGTGCATTAGAAATTTATGGTTTATTTTTGTCTTAGTAATTTGTTTGCTGTTAATGTTTGTTTAAATCATATGTTCAGTTAGTTTTAATTTCATATCTAGGATTTCTTGGTTTCTTTAGCAGAATTCATTTTAGACTTTTTTCTTTTTAGTTTCATTTTGATTCAAATAGGAGCTGTGTTGTGATGATTCTTTGTTTGGGGCCTGTTTTGTTAAACAGTGTAAGCCCTTTGGACATATGGCCCAACAAATGGAAGGCTAGGTCTAGGTCATTGAGCCTGTTGGCCAAAGGCCCAGGCAATGTTGTTTTGAAGTGTAGTTTACAAAATTCTAAGGGGTGCTAAGAGAGTTAAAAATTGAGGAAATCTTATCTTGTAACTGCCTAGAGAAAGTTCTAGAATAGAGTAGAAGGGACTAAATGTAATGACCCGACTGGTCGTTTTGAGCATTTGCACTTTGCTTGGTAGTTTGAGGGCATGAGTAGCTCCGTATGATATATTATAACTTGTGTGAATTGTCGTTTTTGGTTTTCAGGTTATACAGAAGTTATTTGGAAGAATGAATGTTATGTTTGAAGCTTTAAGTTGGAAGAGTTGACCAAGTTTAACTTTTGTGTATTTGACCCAGAACGGAGTTTTGATGGTTCTGTTAAGTCCGGATGGTGATTTTGGACTTGGGCGTATGCCCGAATTTGTATTTGGATATTCTAGAAGGTTTCAGTGCAAATTGGCGAAATTTAGAAATTTAAAGGTTTGAAAAGTTCATAAGTTTTACCGAGAGTTGACTTTGATGATATCGGATTCGGATTGTGGTTTTGGGAATTAGAATAGCTTCGTTATGTCATTTGGGACGTGTGTGCAAATTTGAGTTCATTTCGGGCTGATTTGATATGTTTCGACGCGAGTTTTGGGAGTTGAAAGTTCAAAGTTCATTTAAGTTAGAATTGAGGTGCGATTCGTCGTTTCGATGTTGTTATGAGTTATTTTGAGGCATCGAGTAGATTCGTGTTATGTTAGGGGACTTGTTGGCATATTCATACAGGATCCCGAGTGACTTGGAAGAGTTTCAAATGAGGTTCGGACCGTTTGGATCAATTTTGGCTAAGTGTGTCGCAAATGCGACGATGCCTGGGCAGAAGCTATATATCGAGGGCTTGGCTATTTTATTCATATTTGGAGTATTGGAGCTCGGATTGAAGCGATTATTGAGGCGATTTTCACCATAAGGATTGAGGTGGGTAACTGTTCTTTACTCGGTTTTGATTTTATTTCATAAATCTATCTTCGTTTTTGGCATTTGATTGAGGATTTTAAGAGAGAAATTAGGGGCTTTTGTCTAAAGTTTCATACAGTGAATTTTCGAGCGTTGAACATAGATTTAGAGTCAGATTTGAGTGAAACTTGTATGGTTGAACTCGTAATTGAATGGGATATCAGATTTTGTGAGTTTTGGCGGGTACCATGGCGCGGGCCCGGGTTTAACTTTTTAGTTGACTTTCAGGTTTTGAGTAAAGATTCAACCTTTATCATTTGAAATTATTTCCTTAGGCTTTATTTGATATATTTGTTTTGCTTTTGGCTAGTTTCGAGCCGTTCGGAGGTCGGTACGCGCGAGATGGCATTTGTGGAGGATCATTTGGCTTGCTCGATATTGGATTTGGCTTGTTCGATGTAAGTAACACTTCTTAACTTGGTGCTGAGGGTATGAACCATATGCGTGATATGTGTTTCATATTAAGGTGATGCACATGTTAGGTAAGGGGTGTGTGGGCATGCACAGTGTGAATTGTGACTCAGTTATTTCTGTGGTACTGTGTAGTTATCTAATCTTATCTGTAACCATGAAATCTCTATGTCCTAGAGTAATTGAGCTGTGATCCATATTACAAATCATTCTTAGGCCACAAGCTGGCACTGTTGGGACGCTCAGAGGTCGTGTTACATGTTGAATTAATTGCTTAATTTGAAATTTATACTCAGTCAGAGCTATTATTTGCATATCATATCTTAGTCTTTGTTGTCCTTTATTTATACATCATATCATCACTGTTTAGGCTGATAATCATGATTCTTATGAGCCTAAGGGTCTGAAGAGATTGATAACTGAGTGAGGCCGAGGGCCTGATTGTGAGGATATTTATGGGATCGGGATGCACGCCGCGACATGTTTATTTGTTTCATGCCATGATTGGCTTATTATAGTGCTTGGACTGGAATTGCCTATCCTGAGTCTCCACATCCACAGTGTGTGCAGGTACCTACTGCATGCAAGCGCCGAGTGAATGGGAGGACTGAGTGACTATAAGGACTGTGTGACTGATAGGACTGAGTGATTGGGAGGACTGAGTGACTGGGAGGGTTGAGTGAATTGATACTGTGAGAGTATGCATATGGTTTATTCGCTATGTTGTATTGCATTCGACATGCACACTTGAAATGCATGCATAGAGATGAATTTTTCTCATGTTGTACGGCATCACTTCATTCATGACTTCTCATACACATTGACATGTAGGCATAGAGATGTACTTTCCTCATGCCATTTGTTAATGAAACATTCACCTGTTGAAAAGTTTTGAGAAGGAAATCACGGTTTTACAAACTTACTCATATTGTGGTGCTTTCGATAAAAGATTAGGGTTTTATTTGAAAAACATGCCTATTTTCCCGTAACTGTGAACGAGTTGAGCATCATACCTCTGGGTTATTTCTTGCACTATTTTTATTATGATTTTTATGAACTGTTGCTGGTTATTGGAGTTGGACTCTGACCCGTGTCCCAGCTCGTCACTACTATCAACCTAAGGTTCGGTATGTTACTTATTAAGTACATGGGGTCGGTTGTACTCATACCAAATGTTGGATGTTGATGTTCCTGCTATGGCGGGAGTTAGATCTGAAGATGTACCTGCATTCCAGTTTTGGCTATCACTTGTCCTTGGTAGCATTAAATTCTAATTCTGTTCATTTTCATTTCAAATAGATGTTGTAATTATTTCAGTTTAGTCTTGTAAAAATCTAAATCTTGGAAGCACATGATTTGTACTATCAATCCTTGAAAAATTATCGTATAAAGCAGTTGTATTTTCATTTATTCTCTTAATCAATCTCATTAAATTGGATAGCTGTTGATTGGCTTACCTAACGGGTTGGGTTAGGTGCCATCACGACTAGTTGGATTTTAGGGTCCTGATAAGTTGGTATCAGAGCTCTAGGTTCATAGGTTCTACGAGTCATGAGCAAGTGTCTAGTAGAGTCTTGCGTATAGGTATGATGACGTCCATACCTATCTTCAAAAGGCTACATGGCATTTAAGATAAACTTCGCATCTTTCTTTCCTTATCGTGCGACATTGATTCAACTTGAAGCGTAACTCTTTGAATCCCTTCCACGCATTCATGTGCGCATTAAGCGCTCGGTATCAACTATGCATCTACGGCTTGTGATTCCATGGATAAGGTTCGAGATGTAATTTCGGTGTGTTGATTATGGGCTAGTCTGGAGGACTTGAGGCCGGGTTTTGACTATAGCTTGAGCATGGGAATTTCAGTCGTGTGAGCACATGCTTTTGGACTTATAAGTTCGATAAAGTCCCTATTAGTGGAATTTATGGCTTAACGAGTGGTTGGATGACCATATGATGAGTATGATATGACTGCGGGATGTGTTCAAATGGTTTGAATGTGACGGAAAGAATTTGCTTGGGATGTGAAAAGGATATTGGGTGCTTGACTTTTGTCTTGATATGATGTATAGTCTCGAGTTATGAGTGTTTTGAAAGATTTGTCATTTTGTTTAATTGTGGAATAAAGTATATTTTCATGTCTTGTTGTGAGTTCAGACTCAGGAAGACTAAGTGATGGCATAGTAGTTGTTGATATGAAAGGTTATAGAGAGATGTCAGTTTGAAGCTAAGCAGATGGGTTATCACCTGTGGGGTAATCTATAGATATGTGATCCTTATAATGTTTTGTGGAGGCTTTCTCTTCTACCACTGGGTTATATTTGTGTGATTTGAGTTTGGATCGGTTGTAATAGTTGACCTGACCGTCACGTGAATGTATGCAAGCTTAGTAGATGATTTGAGGTACTATATGGTTTGTGTTATGTGAGCTTATGAAGGATTTATTTGAATTTCCCTACGATATTATGGTAGTAATAAAGTATGGGTATTGCGAGTTATCGAGTGTTTTGATCTATGGCTTTGAGCCAAATGGGGGAGTATGCTATCACCGATTTGATTGCATGGTTATGTGTTGTGCTGGTTTCGGTTTGAGGCATTCTTGTGAATCAAATGTGACTTGCGGAGGTTGAGATCGAGGATGACTCGAGTAAAGGAATTTCTGGATGCGCGCTATGTTACACTTTATGGGTATATGGGAATCATGGGATGATTGAGTTATTATTTGTGAAGGATGTAGTGCGCGTGGAGTAGGAAATTGCTCTGTTGCTTAAAGGTGTGGATTACTTCTTTGGGTGTTGCCGTGCGAATGGGGCACAGGTCGTTCGACCCGTTGGGTTGGTGCAATCGAGATTTGAGCAGAATGGATGACTTTTGAGAAGGTTCTAATGGACTCAAGATTTATATGTAGCAGTTGAGAATTTTGCGGATTTATATATGGCTAGAATATGAGATTTAAGTTGGATGGTGTCAAGACTTGTGGCATTCCTATATCATTGTGGATTTTGAATTTTAGCATCAGGAAGGTGAAGGAAACGACTTTAGATTCATAGAAGGTCTCCTCAGAGTAGGTGTCTTGGTTGTGGTACTTTTGGGGTGCTTAAGAGGGAATACAGCTTATGTGCCTTAGGGCGATCTGGTTTTATTCTAGGATCTTTTGGGGTGAATTTTGGTTGAGGAGGAGGAGTGTTAACTTGAGGGTAATTCAAAAGGAACTCGGAGAAAACAGGACAGCTTGGTAGTAGGTTGGATCAGCACGGTAATGGGTATGATCGGTTCCTTGGGTACATATGATGTGGTGAATCTCTACAGGTGTTTTGTGGCAATAATCTTGGGTCTGACAACCTGCGTGGCTTGGTTGAGTTGGAATATTCAGTTCTGATGGCTTAGTTATGTGCAAATGGGTTTTGAAGAGTTCTTGATGGTTTTTACCACGGTTTGAGATGGATATTTCCTACCGGCGTGAGAAGCATGTTGTGTATTGTGATTTTCTCCTAGATGGGATCTAATGGAAGGTTCTAACTGATCGGGTATGTATTCTGCTAGTGACTCAGAGTTGATTAAGAGATTCCCGTACTTTTTATATGATGGCATGATGGATGCAGTGTGTTGTGCGAGATTGAGATTTGCATGTGCACGGTCACGGTTCAGTTTAAGGTCATGAATTCTTAGGCAACATGGACGGGTTAGATGTCTAGATGAATGCTATTACTATTTGGTATTGCCTGAGCAAGGTGTGCACTTTCGAAGGCGCACTATGTTCTGACTTACAGATGCTTCATTGGTATTGTGGTACTCGCCTGATTGATCGATTGCTGATATTCAGATCTTGCTATGTGGCATGGAAGAATTATAAAATTATTTCTCGTGGGGATGATTATGTACGAGGGATGTGTTAGTCATTCGAGTTATGGAGTTGGGATAGGCTATGGTAATTTAAGTGTTCTATAGAGTGAGAGACTGGGAGTTCTCCAGAAGCAGACTGTTTCGGGGTTGCGAACTGTGAAAGTGTTGCCAAAGTTAGCTAGATGGCGGTACGTTTTATGGTTAGATCATTGTGGACGTTTTGGAGGGTTATTTATCTACTTGTGAATGACCAGGGATGATTTAGAGGTAGGCCTAATGAGGATGTGTATCTACATCGGGTCGGATTTGTTGGCTTAGAACTGTTAGTGTTGAGGGGTGTGTCATTCGGTTAGAGTTGAGCTTATTCGTGTTCTGATATGATCTATGTGTTAATCTTCTATGCTACAAAGGGTTGTGATTTGTTGGCTATATGCACACATGGTGTGGTTCTGTTTGGGCCTTATAGCGGATTTCGTGTGATTTGGTGATTGGGGTGTGAAATAGTCATTTTTGTCTTGGTTATGGTCCTTTCGGGTCTATGGTATTGTGTTATTTGCTTCTTCGTGGTTATGGTCATTCACCTTGGGTACTTGATGTCGAATTGTGCGTGGTTGTTGATTTTGAGCATGGTGGCTCGAGTTATTTCATATGAACCAGTGTTTGGATGGGGTCTCGCATTGCAGCTGGGTTATGTCAGATATGATCTTTTGTGTTAGATTTGTGTGTGTGGTCCTACGGTGTGTGATGGATTCTTAGCATTATGTCGTGGTGGTACTTGCCGAGCTGGGGGGACGGTCCTTTCATTTGTGTCATTTTTTCCATGTTTGAGTACATTTGAGTTGTTGCTTATTGGTGCACAGATTGCACATATTTTGATTCTAGGTAGTATTGGTGTGGCATGTCAATTAGATAGTTGGGCTTGATAAAGTAAGGTCATTGGACCGAATAGGTGCTATCTGATTTATTTGCGGTATATTTAGAAGGATAGTGTCGCTGATCAGCTTAGAAATTGGTTATAATTCTTGTCGAAGGAGAGGGAGCTCCATGACTTGTTGATATGATAAGTGGTTATGAGTTTTTGCGTGTTTCTTTCATCATTGGTAGTGTACCAAAGTTTTAGAACAAGGTCTTGCTTGATATGAGGTTTATTACTGGTATCGGGTTTGTTTCGAGCAGTTATTGTAGCTAGAAATTATTGCTATGAGTATTTGAGATATGTGGTATATCATATGACTGTGTCTTGGGCTATAGTTATGGCTTGATACAGCTTGTTTAGACTTATACAGTGTGTGAATGTGAGATTCGGGTCTTGTAGGGAATTTCGGATGTTGGAAATTGGGTTCCAAGGTTTATGGGCTAAGGTTGGATTAAGGATCTTCAGTTTGGTTGTGTCGTCAGGCTTATATGAATTAGGGTGACGTGGGATTACCCCCGGGTATGTGCATGGTAAAGTTACACGGTGATTGACGGCCTTGGAACAACACTTGACACGTTCGAGAACGAACATATGTTTAAGTGGGGAAGAATGTAACGACTCGACCGGTCGTTTTGACCATTTGCATTTCGTTCGGTAGTTAGAAGGCATGAGTAGCTCCGTATGATGTATTATGACTTGTGTGAATCGTCGGTTTTGGTTTTCAAGTTATTCGGAAGTGATTTGGAAGAATGAATGTCATGTTTGAAGCTTTAAGTTGGAAGAGTTGACCAAGTTTGACTTTTGAGTATTTGACCCTGAAACGGAGTTTTGATGGTTCCGTTAGGTCAGAATGGTGATTTTGGACTCGGGCGTATGCTCGGATTTATATTTGGATATTTTAGAAGGTTTCGGCGCGAAATGGCGAAAGTTGAAAATTTGAAGGTTTGAAGTTCATAAGTTTTACCGGGAGTTGACTTTGATGATATCAGATTCGGATTGTGGTTTTGAGAATTGGAATAGCTTCCTTATGTCATTTGGGACTTGTGTGCAAAATTTGAGTTCATTCTGGGCTGATTTGATATGTTTTAGCGCGCGTTTCGGGAGTTGAAAGTTCAAAGTTCATTTAAGTTCTAATTGAAGTGCGCTTCATTGTTTCGATATTGTTATGTGTGATTTTAGCCCTCGAGTAGGTCTGTGTTTTGTCAGGGGACTTCTTGGCATATTCAGAAGGGGTCCCTAGTGGCTCGGAAGAGTTTTGGACGAGGTTCAGATCGTTTGGATCAATTTTGGTTAAGGTTGCTGGTGGTAGGATCTGGTGTGATCGCACATGCGGCTAGTTTTGCGCAGGTGCAATGGTCACAAAAGAGGAAGTATTATCGCATCTACGATGAAGGTTGAGTTGGGCTTCCTCCGCCAAAGCGAAATTTGTAGCGCACCTGCGTGCACGCAGAAGCGAGATTTTTGAGTATAGGAACGGGCGTTGGTGCAAATGCGCACTCTAGCGTCGCACCTACTATCACAGGAGCGGATGTTTTTTCGCAGGTGCGATGGCCATTTATCCAGTGCTTCTCTATAGAAGCGGAACTCTGGTCGCAAAAGCGACTATGCCGCTGAAGTGGCTAAGTGTGTCGCAGATGCGGCGATGCGTGGGCATAAGCTATATATCGAGGGCTTGGCTATTTTATCATATTTGGAGCTATGAAGCTCGGATTGAATCGATTTTTAAGGCGATTTTCACCATATGGATTGGGATAAGTGTTCTCTACTCGGTTTTGATTTTATTTCATGAATCTATCTTCAATTATGGCATTTGATTGAGGACTTCAAGAGAGAAATTAGGGGGTTTTTATAAGTTTCGTCGAGTTCCAAGGCACGGGCCCGGGTTTGACGTTTTGGTTGACTTTGGGTTTTGAGTAAAGATTCGATCTTTATCATTTGGAATTGTTTCCATAGGCTTTATTTGATGTATTTGAGTTTCTTTTGGCTAGTTTCAAGCCGTTCAGAGGTCGGTACGCACGAGATGGAATTTTTGGAGGATCGTTTGGCTTGCTCGTTATTGGATTTGGCTTGTTCGAGGTAAGTAACACTTCTAAACTTGGTGCTGAGGGTATGAACCCCTGAATATGCGTGATATGTGTATTGTGTTGAGGTGACACACATGCAAGGTGACGGGCGTGTGGGCGTGCACCGTGTGAATATTGACTCAGTTATTTCTGTGGTACTGTGTAGTTATCTAATTTTATCTGTAACCATGAAATCTCTACGTGCTAGAGTTATTGAACTGTGATCCATGTTAGAAATCATGCTTAGGCCATATGCTTGCCTAAGCATGATTTCTAACATGGATCACAGTTCAATAACTCTAGCAAGTAGAGATTTCGGTTACAGACTATTGGGACCCACAGAGGTCGTGTTACATGTTGAATTAATTGCTTAATTTCAAATTTATGCTCAGTCACAGCTATTATTAGCATATCATATATGTTGTCCTTTATTTATACATCATATCATCACTCTTTAGGTTTATTATCATGATTCTTGTGAGCCCGAGAGACTGAAGAGATTGATGACGGAGTGAGGCCGAGGGCCTGATTGTGAGGATACTTATGGGATCGAGCTGCGTGCCGCAACATGTTTATTTGATTCATGCCATGATTGGCTTATTATAGTACTTGGGCTGGAATTGCCCCTCCAGAGTCTGCACATCCACAGTTAGCGCAGGAACCTACTGAGTATGAGTGTGAGTGTGAGTGTTAGTGCGAGTGCCGAGAGCGAGTTCCGAGTGATTGGGAGGACTGAGTGAATGCGAGGACTGAGTGACTGTGAGGACTGAGTGACTTGGAGGGCTGAGTGAATTGATACTCTGAGAGTATGCATATGGTTTATTCACTATGTTGTATTGCATTCAACATGCACACTTGACATACAGGCATAGAGATGCATTTTTCTCATGTTGTACGGTATCACGTTATTCATGACTTCTAAAACACATTGACATGTAGGCATAGAGATGTAATTTCCTCATGCTATTTGTTAATGAAACATTTACCTGTTGAAAAGCTTTGGGAAGGAAATCACGGTTTTACAAACTTACTCATAGTTTGGTGCTTTCGGTAAAAATTTGGGTTTTACTGTTTTATTTAAAGAACACGCCTATTTTCCCGTAACTGTGAACGAGTTGAGCATCATACCTCTGGGTTATTTTTCTTACACTATTTTTATTATGATTATTTTGAACTGTTACTGGTTATTGGAGTTGGACTCTGACCCTTGTTCCAGCTCGTCACTACTTTCAATCTAAGGTTAGTTTGTTACTTATTGAGTTCATGGGGTCGGTTGTACCCATACTACTCTTCTGCACCTTGCGTGCATATGTTGGATGCTAAGGTTGCTGCGTACGACGGGAGCTGGATTTGAAGATGTACCTGTATTCCAGTTATGGCTATCACTTGTCCTTGGTAGCATTAGATTCAAATTCTGTTCATTTAAATTTCAAATAGATGTGTAATTATTTTAGTTCAGTCTTGTAAAAATTTAAATCTTAGAAGCTCATGATTTGTACTACCAGTCCTTGGAAAATTCTTGTATAAAGCAATTGTATTATCATTTCTTCTCTTAATCAATCTCATTACATTGGATAGTTGTTAATTGGCTTAACTAACGGGTTGGGTTAGGTGCCATCACGACTAGTTGGATTTAGAGGTCGTGACACTAAAGAGCAATAAAACATTGAAAGTAGGTCAAAAAGGGACTGAGGAAGTAAAATATAGACAATGAGAGGGATTAAAAAGAAAGGAAAGAATAATCTAAAAATAGTTGTACCAAAAATCTATTAGAGAAAGATGCTTTTTTGTCCATTTCACGGCTGACACATTTTTTCATGTTTTCTCTCATTTTCTATAAAGAGACACTCTCCCACCGATTTTTAGGACTCACTTTTCATTCTACATTTTCAGAGAATACACATTCTTCTCTCTAGCACTCACTCTCACACATACGAAATAGCTAAGGAAAATTTTGAAATTCAAAAGAGAAAACCTGAAATATGAAACGAAGAAAAAACCAAAAAAAAAAAAACCTAAAAAGCTAGTTCTTATTTCTTCTATACTGTTTCAATCATTTCTGGGGTTCTCGAGCTGGTTTGGGGTTAGAAAGTGAAGTTTCTTTTGCTAAATTTGCTATTGAATTTGCCGTTCAGTTGCTGTTGGTTTGTTTGACCTTTATTTCTATTGTTACTCTGCTTTTTAGGTATGTATAGGCTCAAGCTGTAATTCTCTATTACAATCTTAAATCAGATCCGAGTTATCTTGTCATGTTTTTCTGTATAGTCTTATAGATCTAGCATGCTAGCTACAAAAATCTGCCTAGTTTGCCTTCTTTGATTGCCTTTGTATTGGTTGTTCACTATTGATGATGATTTTGCACTTTTCAATAATGATTTCTGTTTTAATATGATTAATAATAGTTGCTGAATTAAGTCTAATATGTTGTCTATCTATTGGATTATTACAATAGCCAAACTGATTTACAAAGAGTAGCCCGATGGCTATGTCTTTGTAAATTTGGAAGTAGTTTGAAGAAAGGAAGCCACACTGGAAATAAATTTCACCATCGAAGCTTAGAAATAATCAAATATTATTTGTATAATATGGGTCATTGTAGTATTTTTTCCATCTTCAAATCATAGTTTATTGCAATCAAGGTATGAGTATAGCAGATTTTGATAGGTTAAAATAGGATAGGTTCTAAACTGACTTTGTAAAAACTTATTTAATTTCTCATAATTGTTGTCATGTGTGTATTGGGCCTGGGCCACTGTTTAATTTCTTATCATTGTTTGTCATGTGTGTATTGGGCCCGACCACATTCAAGCCCGCATCTGAGGAACTATGTCAACTTGTTTCTTTAAGCTCAAATACTAGAATTCGTTTAATGGGCTGTTCAAAACAAATTCGCTTAGGCCTAGTTATTGATAAATAAGGCCAAGATGAATTCATCCATTGCCATATCTAATGAATTGCTTAATAGTAGGATCAGGGCTTCAATTAAGCCCTAACTCGTGATTTTTTTGGCCATAACAATGTTGCTATGAAGGTTTAATTGTTCAAATTGTTTCCTTTTAAGCTGGCAATTTCTAATAATGGTAACAAATCCTAGTAGTTTTCAAAACACCCAACCGTCTTGGCTCTACTTTTGGTGGATCAAGTCAATGAGGAAACTCAAAATGTATAAACACCGAAATTGTCTTTAGTTCGTCTAGAAGCGAAATGCCAAAGCTGTATTCGTTTGATTCCTTACAATTGAATAATTTCCTTCCAATGTGAACTTCCATGATTCTTGGACCTATACACTCAATCTCCCATAGTTTAGAACAAATAACTTATGAATATTCATCGGATGTTTTAGGCGTGATATAATCTATCATCATGGTTATATATACGTTCGCGTGATGTAATTACGATCCTCAAAATAAATCAAAGTACGCGTTCGCGCGGCTTTGGCAAAACAACCTTAATAATAATAAAGTATTATTAAATGTGTACACGTGCGCATGACACGATTTTTAGTGCACTAAATAAAAAGGATTCACATACACATGGTTCATTTCAAGATAATTCCATAACGCCATAATCAAGTAATTTAAAAGAGGTAAAAGATAAAACGCACATAGGTTCTAAAATGTGTAATTAATAATTAATTAAACCAGGTATGATTAAAAGCGACCGTGCTAAAACCATGGAATCAGGGAGTGCCTCACACCTTCTCCCGGGTTAACAAAATTCCTTACCCGGTCTTCTGGTTTCGCATACTTAAACAGAGTCAAGTTCCTTGATTTGAGATTTAAAAAGATAAATCAGTGATTTGGGATACCATAATAATTATTCCAAGTGGAGACTCTAATTTAAATAACTAATCTCATTTCAAATAATGTCACTTTAATTGGAAAAACTCATTTTCCCCGCAAAAAGGAGGTGTAATAGCTCTTGCAACTCTGCTGGGGATCCAACCCAGAATTTCTGGTTTAGGGTTCAGAATTCGAGCTTGTAATGTGATATATACTTGGCCTTGTTGATTGTATGGTATTACTGTGTTTGCGGGCCTATGTGCTAAGTGCCGCTCATTTACCGCTTTGATGTTACTTGAACCATATTAAACTGTCTTATTACACCTCCCTTCTGAGTCTTTTGAACTATTGTTGCACACGTGCGCGTGGCCCACTTTTTTGTTAGAGATCATACCAAATAGAATGAGGTTGGATCAGTAACTAGGCTGGATAGACTTTCGTGCTTCCGGTACATTGCCCCCACCTCGGCTCGAGCTGTCCGCTTGGGTAAGCTAGGTCTAAAACACTCCCCCCAGGATTTAAACCTAGAATAACATAGCCTCATGCCGGATCCCTAGTAGGAATGTTTGTTTTCATCACGTGCATTTGACTTTGGGGACTCAACGCAGGGTTGGATCCGTCAAGGACTGGTGTACCTAAATTTAAATGACCATCCTGATACATCCTACGTGCTACTTGTGCAATTTGATTTGCATGTTGACCGGCTTCTAGAATAAGTACAGAAATTTGAGAGAAAGCAGGAGTGAGAAGTAGGAGAGAGAAAATTCATCTGGTTGCCAGAAATTCTGGTATTTGAAAAATCCCGAAACTCTGCCGGATTTTTGAAAAAAGAAAAGAAAAGAAGGGACATTCCACTTTGAGCCAGAATTTTCAAGTGTCATATTTCCCCTGTTTTGTCAAAACTTACCGAACTAGCAGGTCTAATTCTCACTGGATGTAAGATACGTAGGCAACCTTCATAGGGTTCAGTCTCATTTTTGCTAAAATAACCAAAGAGAAAGAAATATGTCCAGTATTTTCGTCAAATAAGTAAGCCAACCCAACTTCGGTTGCATCCTGAGCCGTTTCTGTCGGAATAGCCTTAGAACATCTTCAAAATTGTCGAAGGGCTATTCTCGCAAGAGCAGACGTGTCTGTCAATTGGGCATTACTTTTACCATAACGCCCTCCCCCGACCTTAAAACTTTCCTTAGAAGTACGAAGGGGCCATAGTTGCAAAAATAGCCACCCTTTCCTTGGCAAATATTTCACAAATAGGCACCCTCTCTTTGACTTTTCTTAGAAATTGGGTAATTTACAAGAGGTTGTTTTGCAAAAAGAGTCCTTTGGTTTTGTCTTTTGAAACTAGCATCAACCTTAACCTTAACCGTCCACAAGTACAAAATGAGCACTGTCCAAAACATGCCGTTAACGGTTGTAGACCAGGCTCCACTTCAACTTCAGATGTGGTGGTATGACTTGGGGCAAGATGGTCAGGAATGGGTAACAAAGCATCTGTGCTCCCTTACCGATATTATGAAAGTTAAACCGCGAGACGATTTGATTGAGGCACTAGTGACCTTTTGGGATCCCATTCCCAATGTCTTCTGCTTCTCGAATTTTGAGCTTACTCCCACCATAGAAGAAATAGCTGGATATTCCGGTTTTGGCAAGGATTTGAGAAACCAGAAACTCATATTCCCAAGGTGTTACAACCCATATTTGCATAAGTTAGCTTACGCCGTAAGTTAGTCTACATAGGTCCGAGAAGAGATTATCTTTGAGATGAAAGAATTTAGTCCTATTGGTCTTAAATGATACAAGGGTGTATAAGAGTGATTAACAAGTACTAGAAGTTAAACGAATCAAGGATGTTGTAAATCGTATTTTTGGGTAATTCTAGAGGTGATTAATATTTATGTATTAAGGTATTTGAATCATATAATATCCATTTCATACGTCTTGAAGTCAAACGAGTTATGAAACAAAAGTCGACAAAAGTTGTCACAACTTACGTTCATAATTTTACTCATACTATAGGTCAAATGTCACTAAGCTTTTCTCCCAATTTACTTGGGATTACGGGATGATCTACCAATAAAATTCAAGGTCTATGAGTTTAGTTTATAACACATTAAATCGTTTGTCGATACGATCTCCGAGTTGAGAGATATTTGCGTTTTTGCGAGACTGCGCCAAGCAGCTCTCGGTGGGGCCCACATAGGCGGTTAAGACTTGTAGATGTATATAACATGACTCATCCCCCGTTTTAAGTCATTTTTTTTCAATATATGCAGACCTTAGAACCCTAAGAACACCCTCTCAAATTTCTCTCATGATCCAAGAATAAAACAAAGGGCAAACAACACAAATCAAGTGTCGGGAATCCCGTGGCGCTAGTAAGTTCCTTATTCTTCTTGTTGTTGCTGATTTTTGTGTTGTCCAACTCGTGTGGGAGGTCGTTTAAGTTGTTTATGTTCTGTAAAATACTCCTTCGATTTTTAATATCAACCTAGGTCATTTTAAGCCTTCTAAAGTGATTATAGTGCTGAAAAACCCTAATTGATTGCTAGCTTCGCTCCCTTGTTCTTGTGGCAGCATTGGAGGGATATTTCGTGGTCAAGTAAGGTCAAATTGGAGTTTTTCTTTCTGTTTAAAGGTAAGGAACCTCTTACCCTACATGTATTTAAGATTATCCAAGTTACGGCTAAGTCGTTGAACCTAGAACTTGTGAGATATATGTCGAAAGGCTTGCTAGTAATGTTGTTGGTTGGTGGACTGTTTTGGGAGGCTCAATATGGTTATTATTGATGTTGTTTGAGCTGTTTGGTGATTGTTTTAACTTGTGGGAAGTCATATAAATAGGGGAGGTGCTGTGCGTTTCATCGTAAAATAGGTTACGGTTGATACATAATAGTTACAACGCTTAAACGATAACGACAGTGTCATTTCTCTTATTGTAGACTAAGGAGTCATGGAATTTCCATAGCTTGATATTGGGCAGTATATACGAGGTATGTGAGGTTATCCCTTTCCTTCTTTTGCACGACTTCGATTGTGCGTATTGTAATGAACGAGCTTCCAAAGATACTCCACTCTTAGAGGCTAGCAGTACTTACATTGTTTCCCTTCTTATGGAACGATTAATGTTGATGTTACTTCTCTTATTCTTATATTATCAATGTTGTTGGTACTTCCTGATTCTTATAAGATTCTTGATGAGGATTTAGTCATGATAACGTGTACGGAGGATACCGACCTTACGTCACTCCGAAAGGTTCAAAATGTTATTCCAATGAGTCTAGCACGCATCATATATATGTATCTATTTTATTCTACCGAGCCGCGCTATAGTCGGCCGGGTACGGCACCTATTGTGCAACCACTGGTCGGTTGGGTTTTACCGAGCTCTATGTGGTCGGGTACGATATGATGATGATGATGCCACAGAGGCATATGTTTTAAAAGTTTATGTGTGTATAATATATATATATATATATATATATATATATATATATATATATATATATATGTATGTATGTATGTATGTATGTATGTATATATATGTATGTATGTATATATATATATATATGTATATATACATACATACATACATACATNCCCTAAGAACACCCTCTCAAGGTTCTCTCATGATCCAAGACTAAAACAACGAGCAAACAACGCAAATCAAGTGTCGGGAATCCCGTGGCGCTAGTACGTTTCTTGTCTTCTTGTTGTTGCTGATTTTTGTGTTGTTCCAGCTCGTGTGGGAGGTTTTTTAAGTTGTTTATTTTCTGTAAAATACTCCTTCAAGTTTTAATATCAACCTAGGTGATTTCAAGCCTTCTAAAGTGATTCTAGTGCTGAAAAACTCTAATTGATTGCTAGCTTCGCTCCCTTGTTCTTGTGGCAGCATTGGAGGGATATTTCGTAGTCAATTAAGGTCAAATTTGAGTTGTTATTTCGGTTTAAAGGTAAGGAACCTCTTATCCTACATGTATTTAAGATTATCCAAGTTACGGCTAAGTTGTTGAAGCTAGAGCTTGTGAGATATATGTCGAAAGGCTTGCTAGTAATGTTGTTGGTTGGTGGACTGTTTTGGGAGGCTCAATATGATTATTAATGATGTTTTTTGGGCTGTTTGGTGATTGTTTTAACTTGTGAGAAGTCGTATAAATAGGGGAGGTACTGTCCGTTTCATCATAAAATAGGTTAGGTTTGTTAAAAAATAGTTACGACGCTTAAACGATAACGATAGTGTCATTTCTCTTATTGTAGACGAAGAAGTCGTGGCATTTCCATAGCTTGATATTGGGAAGTATATACAAGTTATGTGAGACTATCATTTTTCTTCTTTTGCACGACTTCGATTGTGCGTAATGTAATGAACGAGCTTCCAAAGATACTCCACTCTTAGAGGCTAGCAGTACTTACATTGTTTCCCCTCTTATGGAACGATTGATGTTGATGTTACTTCTCTTATTCTTATGTTATCAATGTTGTTGGTACTTCCTGATTCTTATAATATTCTTGATAAGGATTTAGTCCTAATAACGTGTACGGAGGATACCGACGTTACGTCACTCCAAAAGGTTCAAAATGTGATTCCAATGAGTCCAGCACGCATCATATATATGTATCTATTTTACTCTACCGAGCCGCACTATAATCGGCTAGGTACGACACCTATTGTGCAACCACTGATCAATTGGGTTTTACCGAGCTCCACGTGGCCGGGTATGATTCTACCGAGCCTTATGATGGCCGGGTACGTTTTTACCGAAGCCTATTAGGGTCGGGTACGATATGATGATAATGATGCCCACAGAGGCATATGTTTTAAAAGTTTATGTACATATATATATATATGCATCATGCATTCATGTCAGTAGCACTCAGAGGTACCTAGATGTTACAGGTCGTATATTCTTTATCCCTTTTTACATTATTGTTCTTACTTATGCTTTCCTGCCTTACATACTCAGTACTTTATTCGTACTGACGTCCTTTTATTTGTGGACGCTGCATGTCGTGCTGCAGGTCGGGATAGACAGGTAGGCGAAGCTCCCCCACCACAGTAGGCTGTCCAGTTCAGCGGTTACTGGCGAGATCCCTTCTCCGGACTTGCCGTGGTCTTGGTACTCATTTTTGTTATAGGCTTTATGGGTATGTCGGGGCCCTGTTCCGGCAATGTTGCATCACTTATGTTCCTTTAGAGGCTCATAGACAAGTGTCGACTCATGTATAGTTTGGATTGCCTTGTCGACTAATTTTTGTTGTATAGTCTCTCATGACAGCCTTTTCGACCCATGATATATATGTTCATGCTATTATCTATCGTTGTTGGTTGTTTAGGATTCATGTCTACCATTTATACCGATCTCATCGGCCCGTATAGACAATAAGAAAGATTAGATAAAATGTGCATTGGTGCTCGGCAAGTATGGCCCGGGTGCTAGTCATGGCCCTCCGGCTTGGGTCATGACACAAGGGCTCTCTATGTGCATCGATTCTTCGATCTTCTGAATATCAGTAAACAGATCAGAAAGATCAATGTACTCGGAGGGTGCTGTTCTTTCTACTTCTTGTACTTCAAGTTCGGGCAGCCAAATGGTTTTGAAATGCATGAAAACGGCCTTAAGTTGGTTTCGGTTTTCGAGCGGTTCAGGATTGATTTGGAAGAATGATTCTCGTTTGGAAGCTTTAAGTTGGAAAAGTTGACCAAGGCTTGAATTTTGGTAAACAGACTCAGAATCGGGTTTTCATTATTTTAATATGTTCTTATGATGATTTTGGACTTATGCGTATGTTCGGGTTTGGTTTCGGAGGTTCCTAGAAGAATTTGACACTATTTGTCAAAAGTTGGCAATTTGAAGAACTTAAGAGTTCATAAGTTTGACCAAGAGTTGACTTTGATGTTATTGGACTCCAATTGGTGTTATGAGACTTTGGACAGGTCTATATAGTTGAATTGAAATTGTGTACAAAGTTTAAAAGTAATCCGAAGTGTTTAAGTGTGATTCTGACACTCGTTTGAAAGACTGAAGATTTCACAACTTAAGAGAAATTCTTTTCGGTTTGAGCCTCGATTCGTTGTTGTGATGTTCCCGTGAGTGTTTTGAGGCTTTGGATAATTTTGTATGATGTATTTGTACTTGTTGATATGATTAGATAGGGTCCCTAGGGTCTCGGGTGTATTTTGGAACATTGGTTCAGAAACTAGTTAAGGATTTGAAGTTTGACCATGGTCAATATCAGATCAAGATGACCTCTTTTCGTTTTTGAGTGTGAGCAGGTTCGTAGCGTATTTTGTGATTGAAATGCATATATGATTTGTGTTCAAGAGGTTCCGAATGAGTTCTGAGTGCTAAACCGAAGATTTTCTTATTGCTGGTTTTTTTTTCTGGTATAAATAATTACGCAAATGCCATTGAAATTATTAGATTTCTTTTAAAACTTCAGAATATCATATCTCCCTCATATTAAGGCCAAATTGAGTGATTCAAGAGGCTATCTTGGTGTAATATTGCAAGGATTATATTGGGCTTACCAAACATAAGTTCCTGGATCATCTAGGACCTAAATCGAGCTGGGCAACTGCTGTATTTTTTTTCTTATTTCGAAATTGCAACAGCCCACCCGATTTGTTTTGAGTATTGTAGCCCCGTTCCCTCATTTATTGATTATTCTATGTTTGTTTGTTATCATGTGACTTTGCTGTGGTGATTGGTTTGGTTCCGGGAATGTTTTGGAATGAATTGGGACACTTAGTCCCAAGGTTGGAAGCCTAAGTTTAAAGAGTTGACCAGATATTTATTTATATGAAAATGACTCTGGACGGGAATTTTAATGGTTCCGATAGCTTCGTATGGTGATTTTAGACTTAGGAGTATGTCCGGATTTTGATTTGGAGGTCCGTATGTTGTTTTGGCTTGAATTGGCGAAAGTAGGAGAGTTGAAGGTTTGGAAAGTTAAGAAGTTTGACCGAGAGTTGACTTTGTTGTTACCAGGTTGGGATTTTAGTCGGGAGTATGAATAGGTCCGTTGTGTCATTTATGACTTGTGTGCAAAATTTGAGGCCAATCAGAGTTGATTTGGTATGTTTCGGCATCGGTTTTAGAAGTTGGAAGTTCAATAGTTCATTAGGCTTGAATTGGAGTGCGGTTCGTGTTTTCGATGTTTTCTTTAAGTGATTTGACCCTTCAACTAAGTTCGTGTGATTTTAGGATATATTGGTATGTTCGGATAGGGTCTTCGGGGACTCGGGTGTGATTCGGACCATGTTCGGCTCATTTTTGAACTTGTTGCACTGCTGTTATGTCTGGTTCTGGTTCCCTTATTCGCGATCGCGAGTGAAGGTCCACGATCGTGAAGGGTTGTTTGGGTGACTGGTGAAGTTGGTCTATGCATTCGCGATATTTGGTCTGGAATCGCGAATCTTGGGTAGTTAGTGCTACACGAACGCGTGAGAGGTGACGCGTTTGCAAAGAAGGAAGAGGAGACATGGGATGTCAGATGCGTTGTTCTACGAGGTCGCATGTGTATGTTGGTGATCGCTTACCTTTAGGGAATTAGTCACCGCATTCGCAGTAAAGTCTTCTTGAGGGCAGCATCTTTTGTTCTTCGCGATCGAAAGCGACCTTCCACGATCGCGAAGAAGAACAACTGGGCGGACTATTTAATTTCAAAAATAGGGGGTTAGGGTATTATTCACATTTGGACTTGGGGAGCTCGGCTAGGGGCGATTTTTGAGAGGGATTTCATTACAAATCAAGAGGTAAGCTATTTTTGATCACTTTGTCCAATAATATTGAATACCCATTGATTTCTACACCTAGATTATGTGTTTTTAAGGTGGAATTTGGGGATTATGGACTAGGGATTGGAGAGTAAGATTTGGGGGTTCGAGGGAGATTTGTGGTCAGAATTGAATGTTTATAGTATGGTTGACTCGTTGTTGAATGAGTGTTCGGAGTTTGTAAATTTTGTCGAGTTCTGAGGAGTGGGCACGGGGTTGACTTTTGGTGTTGTATTTTTCAATTTGGTTAAAGAACTTAGGTTTATCGTACGGAATCGATTCCTATAGCTTGTATTGAATATTAAGTTGTTGTGGCTAGATTTGAGTCGTTCGGAGGCCGATTCGTGAGGCAAGGGTTTGTTGGAGCATTGCGTTGCACACTTTAAGATAAGTAACACTTCTATACTTGGTACTGAGGGTATGAAACCCTGGTTTTTCGTGTTATATGGTGGTGTTGAGGTGACGGGCGTCAGCGTGCATCGTGGTGTCTATGATTCGATTGATTCTGTAGTACTGTGTAGCTACCTAATCTTGTTCTATCCATGTAACTTACACGCGTTAAAGTAATTGAGCTGTAATTCATGTTAGAAATCCTGTTTAGGCTATGTGTTTATTCTGTTGGGACCCACCGAGATCATTATTGCTTTTGAGTTAGTTGCTTAAGTTGCCATTTTGTACTAAGTCATACTCATTTATTTATATATCGTATCTTAGTCTCTGTTATCTTTCACTGTTACATCGCGTTATCATTGTTTGGGCTGAGTGACATGAAATTTGTGAGCCCATGAGACTGGAGAGATTGATGACTGAGTTGGGGCCTG
The DNA here is from genome assembly GCA_002018475.1 of Nicotiana obtusifolia. NCBI lineage: Eukaryota > Viridiplantae > Streptophyta > Magnoliopsida > Solanales > Solanaceae > Nicotiana > Nicotiana obtusifolia. The sequence goes on from MCJB01053018.1 coordinate 88,571, forward strand.
AGAGCCGTGTTGTGAGTGATGTCCTGGATCGAGCTGTAGACTTTGAAGAAATTCGATGTTATTTGGGTGATTGTGGACCGATTGACTAAGTTCGCACATTCTGGTTGTGACTACCTATTCTTCGGAGCGGCTGGTTGAGATCTATATCCGCGAGATTGTTCGTCTTCACGTTGTGCCGGTGTCCATTAAGAAAAATTGGGTAAACCCTAGTTCAAAAGGAGAACACAAATAGTCAAATCTCACTGAATCGGACCCATATAGCCTAGTAATGAGTGTATTAGGCCATGAACATGAAGATAGTACAGAATGAGAGTTGAACGAACACCCACTGATTAGGCTTCCATAAATAATCGAGTACCAAATATTGTAACATTGAGAAGATGGTAAGAACCATCGTATGTGCAAGAAAGGAAAGGGGATATGGAAGATTTTCCATGTGATATCGGATTTGAGGCTGGGGTTTGAATAGAGGCGGCCAGGGTTTGGCGTAAGAGTGGAGAGATGAGAGAACGCAGAGGCGGCTAGGCGGGTAGGTTAGTCTTTAGGGTTTGGGGTGAGGGTTATAAAGAGAAGGGGCTGGGCTGTTGTGCGTCATTGATAATTTAAGATCAGTGGCTAGGATCAAAGGGGAAACGGTTATTTGTCGGGTCGCAACCACGTTAAGTTAAAGGGTTGTTTGATTTGGGGTGCTGAGAGGTGAGATGAGATGGGATAGGCATTTGGGCCTTGAAATTGTCCGACAAATTAGCCTGTTTTGGGCCAGCTCTTGAAATCGCTAAAATTAATTAAACTAAATTATGATAACGTTTAATAAATGGTAAAAATATTATTTATGCTGTGAAAATGCTTGAAAATAATAACTCAATATTATAAAAAAATAAAATGCTATTTTGGCATAAATAATATGATAAATGCAATTATGTATAGAATACATGCTATTTTTGCAAAAAATGTGTAAATAGCTCAAAAATACAAATATAATTATATGAAGTGAAGCAAAATGTGATAAAACATGCATGTGGGTATAAATAATAAATTTGGATGATTAAATCATCCCAAAATAATTTGAAGGGATGATTAATAAATATTTGAATACTTTAAATGCACGAAAATCAATTTTAAAGGTTTAAAAATTATAGAAAATTATAAAAAAACACTTATATGACTCTTGTAAATAGGGTAATAATGCAAAAATGATATTTTGAAAGTATATGGAATATTTTATAAAGTATGAGGGCAAAATTAGATATTAACATCTGCCCCTCTTTACCCAGGAATGAAGAAAGAGTTGTCGGGTAAAGAAAACTGTGACCAATTTTGTCCGAAATAAGTGAGGATGATGCGCTTTTTGAAAAACTAGGGGCCGAACCCTAGTTCTTGAGTTGCCTACATATCTCGGGCTTTACGAGAATCAGGCCATGTGTGGTTCTGGATCCAAGCCGACTATCACAATAAATCACACATCTTTAAATTTGGAAACATAGTAAAATAAGCTTAAGAATAAAATCTCATAAATATTGATAGGAAAATATCGCGACTCAATACAATATCCCCCAAAATGCAGGTGTTACTGAGTACATGAGCATCTAACTGACAACATAGTCTGACTGCTAAACACTGTCTAGAAAGATAGAACAGTACAAATAATTGAAAGAAGGAGAATCAAGGTCTGCGAACGCCAAGGCAGCTACCTCAATAGTCTCCGAACAGCTAAATCTCCCAAGCTAGCAATTGCCGTGCCCCGAAGTACCTGGATCTGCACACAAAGTGCAGAGTGTAGTATGAGTACAACCGACCCAATGTACTCAATAAGTAACAAGATTAACCTCGGGCTGAAATTAGTGACGAGCTCAACCAATAATGTCCAAATACAGATTTTTAAACAATACATATATGACAGGAAATAGGACAATAATATCTCAGAGAAACTCATAATCTGTTGGTACACAATACAGGAATGTAGACATGCTTTCATGTTTAACAGTTAAGCTCAATGCGGATAAAATATGCCTAGTATGACTGATATGAGGAATGCTATATCTCTATCTACATGTCAATGTGCATGTCACATGTGATGCATCACAATGAAAACCTCACGTACTCACACTCTCAGAGTAGTCCTCTGACTTTCTCAATTGTCGCTCATCACACTCAGTCACTTAGCACAGTACGATGCCTGCGCTCGCTACTGGTATGTCAGACTCCGGAGGGGCGGATCCTGCCTAAGCGCTAATAATAAGCCAATATGGCCTGCTGCGGCATGTAGCCCGATCCCATAACAATATGTAAAGCCCATAGGGACTACTGCGGCGTGCAACCTGATCCATCATAATAATATATATAAATCTCATAGGTACTACTACGACGTGCAGTCCGATCCAAAACTCTCACTCACAACACGACTCTCAGGCCTCAGCTCAGTCATTAATCTCTCCAATCTCTCAGGCTCACAAATCTCATGCCAATAAGCCCAAACAATGATATATGATACAACAATAAATAGTAACAGAGACTGAGATATGATATGCAAATGATGGATATGACTGAGTACAAAATTTCCATTTAAGCAAATAATTCAACAGCAGGAACCACCTGGCCGCTGATGCTTATACTTTACCTCCTGCAAATTTAGGCAGAGAGCTACATACTCCATTATGTCTTCTCTATCCTCCTCCACCAATAGTGCTGCCTCAAGTCCTGATACATCTTAGCGGCACCCGGATGGATGGAGTACCGTGAACTGTGAGCCTCCTAAAGAATCAACTCACGCAATCCATCTACATTGGGCACACATAGCCTGCCCTGCCTCCGTAACACACCGTCATCTCCGATAGTGAGCTCCTTGGCATCGCCGTGCTGAACCGTATCCTTGAGGACTAGCAAATGGGGTTCGTCATACTAACGCTCTCTGATACGTTCAAATAGAAGACCGAGAGACCACACAAGCAAAAACTCCACTCGGCTCGAAACATCTAATCTAACAAACCGGTTGGCCAAGGCCTGAACTTCCAATGCTAATGGCCTCTCCGCTGACGCAAGTTAAGGTCCTTCTGCTTGAATAGATGTTGCAGACTCCGGTGGTCGGTATAGACCTCACAAGGGATACCGTATAAATAGTGCCACCAAATCTTCAAGGCATGGACAATAGCTGCAAACTCAAGGTCGTGAACAAGATAGGTCTTCTTATGCACCTTCAGTTGTCTAGACGCGTAGGCAATCACCCTACCGTCTTGCATCAACACTGTGTCGAGGCCAACATGCGACACATCATAGTACATAATGTAAGACCCCGAACCTATAGGCAACACCAACACTGGGGCTGTAGTCAAAGCAGTCTTGAGATTTTGAAAGCTCTCCTCACACTCCTCGGTCCTCCTAAACGGAGCAACGTTCTAGGCCAATCGGGTCATAGGTGCAGCAATAGATCAGAGACCCTCTACGAATCAACGGTAATACCCTACCAAACCAAGAAAACTCCGGATCTCAGTAGCTGAAGATGGTCTGGGCTAACTCGACACTGCTGTAATCTTCATCGGATCTACCTTAATCCCCTCACTCGACTCTATATGACCCAAAAAGGTCACCGAATAAAGCAAGAATCTGCACTTTGAAAATTTTGCATACAACTTCTTTTCTCTCAAGGTCTGGAGCACGGTCCTCAGGTGCTGCTCATGATCCTCCCAGCTCCGGGAGTACACCAAGATGTCGTCAATAAACATAATGACGAATGAGTCAAGATAGGGTTGGAATACACTGTTCATCCAGTGCATGAATACTACTGGGGCGTTGGTCAACCCAAATGACATCACAAGGAACTCGTAATGACCATACCGAATCCTGAAGGCGGTCTTTGGAATATTCGTGTCCTGAATCTTCAACTGATGATAGCCTAACCGCTAATCAATCTTTGAGAACACTCTGGAACCCTGTAGCTGATCAAATAGGTCATCAATGCGTGGTAATGGATACTTGTTCTTCACTGTAACCTTGTTCAAATGTCTATAATCAATACATATGCGTATCGAATCATCTTTCTTCTTTACAAAGAAGACCGAAGCACCCCAAGGTGATACACAGGCCGAATGAAACCCTTATCAAGCAACTTTTGCAACTGCTGTTTTAACTCCTTCAGCTCCACTGGGCCATACGATATGGTGGAAAAGAACTAGGTTGAGTGCCCGACAACAAATCAATACCGAAATCGATATCCTTATCAGGTGGCATGCTCGGAAGATCAGCCAAAAATACATCTGGATAATCCCTCACTACCGAAATTGACTCAACGGTAGGAGTATCAACACTGAGATCTCTCACGAATGCTATATATGCCTCACACCCCTACCCAACGATCCGATGTGCCTTAAGGAAAGACACCACCCTGCTAGGAAGATAATCCAAGGTACCCCTCTACTCCAACCACGACAAACTTGGCATAGACAACGTCATCGTCTTGGTGTGACAATCAAGAATAGCATGATAGGGTGACAACTAGTCCATGCCCAAAATAACATCAAAATCTATCATATTGAGCAACAATAGGTTAGCTTTGGTCTCAATACCACCAAGAACATCTAAACACAACCGATACACGCGGTTAACAACAATGAATCTCCTACTGGCGTGGACACACTAATAGGAGAACTCAAGGAATCACGGGATATACCAAAATATGGAGCAAAGTAAGATGATACATAGGAATAAGTGGAGCCTGGATCAAATAAGGCTGATGCATCTCTATGAAAAATCGGAAAATACCTGTGATAACTAAGTCGGATGCAACCACCTCTATCCTAGTCGGAAGAGCATAACATCTTACCGGCCTCCTCCTCTAGGGCGATCTTTACCTGCCCGACCTCCACCTTTAGCTGACTGTGCAGGTGGAATGGCAACTGGTACAGTAACCAACGGTCTGAGAAGTTTGGGGGCCCTATGGAACACATGGAGCCTGAGTAGTATGTAGAGGTGCACCCCTCCTGAGTCTGGGGCAATCTGTCATCATATGATGAGGGTCACCGCATTCAAAACAAGCTCTCGGAGGATGTGGCTGCTGAGACTGGCTCGGGCCTGGTCAGCTGGACTGATCGTTGAAAGCACGCCGTGCAGGAGGTGCACTAGATAGTGGCGGTGCATAATGGGCGACCTGAGACATGGGAGTGGTTGGAATACCGCTGGAAGCTGGAAGTGCTGAATGAACAGGATTGGCTCACATAGCCTCTACCATGATGGGCTACAACTGGGCAACGGGCACCACTATATGTGCCAGAATCTTGAGGCCTCTTGGCCTCTCTCTTCTCTCTCTCCCGACTCTACATACACTCTAATCTCCTAGCGATCTCCACTACCTGCTAGAATGGGGTATCTATCTCCAACTCTCGAGCCATCCTGAATCTAATACCAGGGTTGCGCCCCGCGATAAAGAAACGAACTCGCTCTCTGATAGTGAAAACTAATGTAGGTGCAAGTTTGGACAACTTGCTGAACCGGACTGCATACTCTGATACGGTGACAGAACCCTGGCGCAACTGCTCAAACTCTGAGCGCCATGCATCCCTAAGATTCTGGGAACAAACTCCCTCATGAGCATCTTTGAGAATTGAGCCCAGGTGAGTGAAGCTGCCTCGGCTAGGCTACCCAACTCATACGCTCGCCACCACTGATAAACCGCTCCCTTAAGCTGGAACATAGTGAAAGAAACCCCTCTCAAGTCCACAATACCCATAGTACGGAGGATAAGCTAGCACTCTTCAAAAAAACCATGTGCATCCTCTGAAGCCAAACTGCTGAAAGTAAGAGGGTGGTACGTATTGTACCTCTCGAGCCTGAGCTGCTCCGCCTCAAAAGCTATTGCCCTAACCTCAGGCTGAACTGGTATGACCTCTGGGACCTGGTCAACCTAGACCTGCTGCTCTGGGGTATGAGTGGTGGGAGTCTGTGCTCCTTTTTCCAGCCTGAGATATGGTAGGAGCAAGTGGAATCAACCCTGCCTGAGATAGAATGCCAAACATGCTCACAAACTGGGCGAGAGTCTCCTGAAGTGCAGGGGTAGTAACAGGTGTCTCAGGTGCCTTCCCTCTAATTGGAGCTACTGATGGCTCCTCTATAATAGCTCGGGCAGGTGCTCTGGCTACACCACGTGCCCGTCCTTGGCCTCTGCCTTGGCCTCAGCCTCTCAAGGCTCTAGCAGGATGCACGGGTCTCTGATTATCAGATTCGGCTATGCGTGTCCTCACCATCTGTGAGAGAATAGAAAGACAAAGATTTAGAATTTCAAAGTCAACAACTTCGCATGATAAGGAATCAAAGAAGTGAAAATTTCCTAACAGTTCCATAGCCTCCCGAAGATAAGCACAGACGTCTTCATATTGATCCGCGAGACTCTACTAAACCTAATTGTGACTCATAACACCTATGAACCTAGAGCTCTGATACCAACTTGTCACGACCCCAATTTCCCTCCGTATGAAGTCATGATGGCACCTAGTCTCTAAGACTAGGTAAGCCTAACATTCATATAGAAATAACTGAAATAAAGATTAAAGTCTCAACAACTCAACGTCCAATATAAAATAAACTCCACAACTCAGCATATACAACTTCCCAAAACCCGGCAAATACAAGTCACAAGCTCTATATCGTAGTACTAAATAACCCTAAATATCAACGTCTATAAAAGGATAAGGAAATAGAATAGTCTAGGTAGAGGGGGACTCTGAGACCTGCAGACACTGGCAGGTATACCTTGAAGTCTTTGAAGCTGAGCTCTCACTAGAGCCTGGACTAGTAGGAGGTACCTGGATCTGCACAAAAAGATGTGCAGAAGCGTAGGATGAGTACACCACAGCGGTACCCAGTAAGTGCCGAGCCTAACCTCGGTAGAGTAGTGACGAAGTCAGGTCAAAAGCCCTACTGGAATAAGTAAGAAACTGAATGAGTGATTGATAGTGTAATAACAATAACATTGGGAATGAAACAAGTAAGATATATACAAAAATTAATTACACTGAACCAAGGCAAATAATGTATCACGGAAGAAAAATATGAAATATTAAGTCAACTAAGAAAAACAACCAAACACAAGTGAAGTAATAGAGAAGTACCAACAAGAGTCACTACCGAGGTACTACTGTCGTGCCCCATTTTCTCGTGAAAGCGGGCTTCGATGTGTGACAGCCCTTTTAAAGTGAGTATTAAAATAGAAGAGTCTCCACCTAGCGGTTTAAGGTGCATTAGGGCACCTATTTGCATATAACTCTATTTTAACTAGTCTGGTTATCAAAGATCAGGTAAGGGATCAAATTACCTCAAAGAGAAGGTGTTAGGCACTCTTCGAGGTTCACAATTGTGGGTCCCGGCTGAAATTTACACTATGTGGATTAGATGATTAAGCTAAGTGATAAGAAAAGAAAGGTATAGAAGTTGAAGGATCTATTATAATACATAAGAATAAATGGTCGGTACAAATCTTAAAGATTAGAAGGGTACAACCGCACTGGTCTATGTTAAATGACTAAGTGTAACTAGCAAGTATATAAAGAAAAGGGGGGTCCTAAGTGTTTTAGCCTAAAGGATCACTCCGTGCAACATATATAATGCTTCGTGACTCCCTTAAGGTAGGGGTTGCTCATATTATTCAGCGGGTATAGACTATCATCTCATGCTACCCAATTACTATGTTGAAGTTGTTACTTAAAGGCGCTCTAATTCAATTCTAAATTGTATCCTACGTGTGCACTACTCGTGCCATGCCTATGGCCCAGGAGACTTTGGACCTACTATTAGGTGGTTCTAGACTCGGCTTAGGTTGTTCAAAATGATAAAACTAGGCGACATTCAAAAATATAGAACTTCACATAAAGACAATTAAAGGCCCAAGTTAACCTCCACACATAAACAACAAATGCACGTGGGCAGTATAGGCAGTACATACGAATTAAGACTTAAAGTCCTATAGGCATATCTAGGTGATTCTGAATTCTAGCACTGTACATGCAACATTATTGTTCTCTCTAAATGGTTTAGACAAAGAGACAGTAAGTTATTTGCAAACTCAGGATTATTAGCGCTGATTTTATAAATAAGCGTCTTAGGCAGGTGACACTGTCCTATAGGCATGATTTCTAATAGTTGCACAATTAGGCAGTTAAATAGCTTTGAGAGTCCATCATTAACGACGTTGATCTATTAAACAGCTCTTATGCGAATGACAACATCCTATAGGCAGGATTTCTAACAATTGACAATTAGACTTGATTTTTATAATACTTTATTACTATAGGCAGGTCATCTAGGCAGGGCAGTGTAATGAGAATAACAGAAGTAGTTGACTAAAAGATTAGAATCCTATAGTCATGATATATAGATGAGCAGTACACTAAAAGTAACAGAAGTAATTGATTAGTTGAAGTCCTATAAGCATGGTATCTAGCTTAACAAAGCATATATTATATATCCTATAGGCATGCTGTCTATATGCACAGTGGTAACATAGAAATGAGTATGGTAGATATTTAGACTAACGTGCTATTGAGGTGTGCATGATTCCTATGTGCATGATCTTTGTTAGTGTGCAACATACCAAACGAAATAACAAACAAGGCATGCTGAACGAAATAGCAAATATAACACAAATAACCTTATAGGCATGTTTTCTACCCTTTCATGCAAATATTAGAATACTCAACCCCCTTTTCCATTAATTCCCCGTTATTCGTTATTACGCATTATGATAGGCCCAAATAGAGAATACATGCTCAAATATTACAAACTAAAATGAGTTCAGGCCCAATAAGCAGAGCAGGCCCCAAGAGGAATAACCCAGCAACTTCGAGGTCTTCAGTAATCTCTTTCTTCACACAAAATAGCAAACCCAGGTCTAGGTACACCCTAGGACATTAGAGTGTATCGGCTGCATGACTCGAATACAGACGCACACCAAGTCTAAAGGGGGAGCTAAGTTACCCAGCAATGCCAAACTTAACCATATGAGTAACAAATTGTACATAAATTGATCAGACCACTTGAAGTCCACATACTTAGTTCTTAGGACTATAACTAACAGTAGTTTAAACCAGAGAAGATATTCGAGATCACACGAAATTATATACATAAGACGCTAGAAGTTCAAAAGACATGATGGAACGTCACAAACTAACAGACAATCCCAAGTAGAGTTTCAGGATATAATATGATCTAAGATCAACTTAAGTACAATCTCAACAGAGCAATCTTGAAGAATCAGCGGTTTTCATATGGAAATTTCTAGCATGAGGATCTAGTGCAAGTATGATCATAACAAACAGGCTGATGAATATGGTCTGCAACAATCCACTCAACTGGGCATAGGGAATTTTAACAATATCAATCATACACGAAGGTTTAAATAGCATCAGGACTCATAATGGACAAAAATATGTATAATATAGGTAAACAGGACTTGTCTCCACTAGGCTTAATCACATATAGAAGAAGAGGCCATATATTTAATTTCATCCTAGAATACTTAGGCAGTATTAAAGAATACCAAATTAAACAAGGTAGGGAACACGCATTAGTTTACAAGTTGTAGGGAAAGCTTGTTTGGTCTACTAACACGACCAGGAGTTAAATCTAGAAAAGTATTAAGTTGCACATGAATGACTCAACAAGCATTAGAACATGTTCTGGGCATGACTCGACTTATCACAAGAATACAGAACAAGGCAAAGGCTAAACTCAAAATAAGAAACAGTGGTAAGCATTCGATCACATACATTAAGGCGAACATGCTTAAGAAAACAGAATCAAGGCAACAAATAGGCAAGTTCAATTATTAGAAGGTATAGAGCCTCAAGAATAGCTTCAGAACCTATAAGAGTATGTTGGGTCATACAAAAAATCTCAGAGACATAGATATGCAGAGCAGGAACTCAAATGAAATGAGAATGAAATTGCAAGGGTTTTAGGTACTTACCAGTTACAGATTAATGAACAAATAAACAAGAGGAATAATTTCAGCAATACCCCAATGCCAATAGCAAAACGAATAGTAGAACCCAAGAATCTCAGTGCGTCAAAGTTCCTAAGGGTTTCGAATGAACCTCGAGCAGTGCTCACACTGAGAAAGGCCTGATAATCGAATTTCGGAGGCCTTGGCTTTTAGCCAGCCAAGATATTTAGCCTCAAAGTAGTATAAGACAAGTGAGAATAAGAGAATAGTAGTAATTTCAGTGTTTAAGCCCTCTCTTGGGGAATTGGGAGGGGGGACGGTTTTATATAGTAGTTAAATTCAAACGAACGAACAAAGAAAATAGTCAATCAACATATTAATGGAAATACTATCATGCAAAAATCAATTTCAAATCAGATTAAAAGAGAAACCAGACAATCCTTAGTTCGATAGAAATAAAAAATCGACCATTGATCTTGGTGAATCGGCCACCTATCACCATGCAATGAATGTATACAAACAAAACACCATCTAGATCTTAGAGATTGAAGACGATTTCATATGATTCAAGGCTTGGTACTCGCCAAAATGGGCAAGTACTAAGTGATACCATAATCGCGTAAGTAACACAGAGACAGAACATATAAGGAAGGAAAATCGTGGAGGGATTCCATATTAAGGTCGGAATCGGAGAGGATTGAAGGGTGTGGCTGCTAGGGTTTCTTAGAGACGAATGGAACAGAGAGGACTTAGAGATGGCTGGAGTGGAGAAATGGGATTAGGGTTTGGGTGAGGGGATATAAGGAAAGGTGGGGATTTATTATGGGTCGTTGATCATTTGAGATCAACGGCCAGGATCAAAGGGAAACAAGGCGGGTCGTTTATACGGGTCGCGACCGGGTTCATTAAAAGGGTTGTCTGGTTTGGGCTTGGGGTTATTGGGCTATGTTTTGGGTCCGAAATTAACTCAAAACTGGGCCAAAGTTTTTAAATACACGAAAATTATAAAAATAATTTATAAGAAGTAATTAACAAATAATAAAAATATTATTTGTGTAGTAAGATGCTTGAAGAACAATAATTTGACATTAAAAAAATATAAAAATGCTATTTGGGCACAAATAATGTAATAAAATGTAATTATGCACGTCATATAGGCTATTATTGCAAAATTATGTAAATAGCTTAAAAATACAAATATAATTATATGAAAATGAGGTAAAATATTATGAAACATATATGTGGTTGAAAATAATAAATTTGGATGATTAAGTAATCACAAAATAATTTAAAGGGGTAACTAATACATATTCAAATAATTTAAATGCAAGAAAATCAATTTTAAAGCTTTAAAAATTATAGAAAATACTTGTATGACTCTTCTAAACTGGTGATGATGCAGAATGATATTTTAAAAGCATATATGGCATTTATAAACACAGGGGGACAAAATTGGGTATCAACAATTGCCCCTCTTTACCCGGGAATGATGAAAGAGTTGTCGGGTAAAGTAAATGATGCCCAATTTTGTCCGAAGTGAGTGAGGAATGATGTGTTTTGAAAAAATGGGGGTCAAACCCTGGTTCTTGAGTTTCCTTCATATCCCTGGTGTTATAGGAATCATGCCGTGTGTAGTTCTGGATCCAACATCGAACGAAACCGATGGAGTTGTTATAAGAGTGGTCATGTGTTTCGAAAAGGATCTTTTGGATGTGACAGTGTCATGAGTAACGGATAATTTCAGGTGGAGCTATGAATGCAAATTTGATCGTTACGAATGTATAAGGAAAATATTTGAATGGTTATAGAACAAAGGGTAATCAATTTCTGATCATTGATTACGTTTGAGGTGATTGAAGCATGTGAATGTTGTGAATGGAAACCAGAGCGAGAATTGGTCCTGTTTGTAGAACGATTACCTCCTGAGTTACCTGCAAAATATAAAACATGATCCACACAAATATATACGGGTTATTGCAAAAATTTAAACATGATGAAAATTCCCTTCGGACCTGAGAGTTGTTTTCGGACGATGAGGATGATGTCCTTAGACTATGACGTCTTGGGCCATGAAGCGTATGATAAGAAATTACGAGGCCATGGAATGGTGTCCTCGGGCCATAAGGATGGTTCCTCCGGACTATGACGCCTTTGAATAATGCTATGCAATTTTGAGAGATCCTCGGGCCATGGCATGGTGTCTTCAGGTTATGAAGATGGTGCCTTCGGACTATGATGCCTTCGGACAATGTGGTGATGTTTCAGCCCATGAAGTGCAAGTATGCAGTAATATCGATCTTTTGATAGAGGAAACAGGTAATTCTTAGTCATATGGGAGAACGAGACAAGACAAGGCTTATTCTTGTACGAAATGAAGGCAGTGTTATAGTCCAATGCAAAGAGTGGAGACAATGCTCAGTCTCATGCAGGAGGGAAATGGTTAGCCTTATGCAATAATGAGGCAGTGCTTAGCCTCATGCCATGATGAGGGCAGTGTTTAACCCTATGCAAGGAGCAGAGACAAAGCTTAGTCTCAATCAAATACAGGCAATGCTTGGCCTTATGTGATAATGGAGGCAGTGCTTAGCCTCATGCAAGGTGAGGGTAGTGTTTAGACCTGTGCAAGGAGTGGAGACAATGCTTAGTCTCATGCAAAGCGAGGCAGTGCTTAGCCTTCTGCAATGGTGAGGACGTGCTTAGCCTTATGTAGTATGGAGGCAGTGCTTAGTCTCATGTAAGGAAAGGCAGTGATTAGCCTTATGCAATAACAGAGGCAGTGCTTAGCCTCATGCAAGGAATAGAGACAATGCTTAGTCTCATGCAGGAAAAGCAGTGCTTAGCCTTATTCAATAATGGAGGAAGCTCTTATTCTCATGCCATGGTGAGGGTGGCGATTAATCCTATGCAAGGAGTAGAGACAATGCTTAGTATCATGCAGTAAAGGAAATGCTTAGCCTTATGCAATAATGCAGGCAGTGCTTAGCCTCATGCAAGGAATGGAGAGAGTGTTAGTCTCATGTAAGGAAAGGCAATGCTTAGCCTTATGTGAAGAATGAGGGCAGTGTTTAGCCCTATACAGGAATGAGGGCAGTAGTTAGCCCTATGCAAGAAGAGCAACAATTAAATGCAAGAAGGAAAAGTGATTCTTAGCTTGGCGCATTTGTGTTTGGCTACTTCTATCGGTGTGAAGATAGCGATCTTGTTATATGTGTATATTTGGGGACATTTTTGTTATGTCCATGGTGCCTGCATCCAAAGAAAAATTGTGAGTTTGGGGGGTGGAAGGTTGGTCCGTGCTCCCGATTCTTTGCTCTGCATTCTCTCCTGTTTCGAGGTCCTGTTTGAGTCTCCCAGAGTAATGTCTGGCTACCATGAAAAAATGAAATTTTCAAAAAACATGCATTTGTGAAAAAAACATGCATAAGAGCAAATAATTTTTTTGAATAGGTGACTGTGACACGCTTTTGAGACAATACAACCTCCTTAACTCTAAATTTTGAGGATCCTCCTCAATATTCTGTCCCAGTTTAAATGCATGCTTCTGGCGGTACATTCCATGGCGATTCTGAATACGATGAGATCGGGCAAACTCGAGATCTTGTCCCAATTTCTGACCATAGGGGAGAATGAAGATTTTATTATGATTTGACCGAACCCACAAGGCTGCCTACGTATCCCCTCTTAAATGGGAATCAGGTCAAGCGTAGTTCAGGTTACATCAAATAGAAAGTGCAAACATTGTCTTAAATGTAATATCTCTTGACTGCATCCGAATTGATAGGTTTCGGCCAAATCTCTCCATCCATCTCTGCAAGTATAAGTGCTCCTCATGTTAGTACTCGGTGAACCATGTAAGGGCCTTGCTAGTTGGGTTAGGGATCTCTACTTCAGCAAAGACAATATCTTCCGTACCATAGACCAGTAGATAAGGAGTTTCCCCAGTTGATGTACTAACTGTGGTGCGGTATCCGAGAAAAGCAAATGGTAGATATCCGTGCCATCGCTTGTAGTTATCCACCATTTTCCTCAATATCTTCTTGATGTTCTTGTTGGCAGCTTCCACGGCTCCATTCATTTGCGGTCTGTATGCTGTAAAATTTTGATGCTTGATCTTGAATGTTTCACACATGGCTTTTATTAAATCACTATTGAGATTGGCGGCATTGTCAGTAATTATAGACTCAGGTACTCCAAACATACAAACAATGTGGTCCCGGACAAAATCTGCTACAACCTTATTAGTTACAGCCTTATAGGACGCGACTTCAACCCATTTTTTAAAGTAATCTATAACCACTAAAATGAACCTGTGTCCGCTTGAAGCAGAGAGTTCAATTGGTCCGATGACATCCATGCCCCAAGCAGAGAAAGGCCAGGGTGAACTTGTTGCATTGATTTTGTTGGGCGGCACTAGCAACATATCAGCATGTATCTAGCATTGGTGACACTTTTGAACATATTTGATACACTCTTTTTCCATAGTAATCCAGAAATACCCTGCTCTTAATATCTTCTTGGCCAAAATGAAACCATTCATGTGAGGTCTACAAGTTCCGGCATGTATTTCTTTGAGCAATCTCGATGCCTCATTGGCATCGACACATCGTAGTAATCCCAAATCAGGAGTCCTTCTATGTAGAATTCCTTTGCTTTGAAAGAAATGGTTGGCTAATCTTCGAAGTGTGCGTTTCTGAGTGTGTCTAGCATTCTCTGGATATTCTCCCTTTCCCAAGTATTCTTTGATATCATGGAACCATGAATTTCCGTCGAACTTTTCTTCAACATGAACACAATAAGCTGGCTGCTTATGAATTCCTATTGGTATAAGGTCGATGAAATTCTTGTCTGGATGTTGTATCATGGAAGACAGGGTGGCTAATGCATCTGCAAACTCATTCTGGATCTTTAAAACATGTTTGAATTCTATCCTTGTGAACCTTTTGATTAACTCCTGTACATAATGCAAGTATGGCAATATTTTGGTGTTCTTAGTGGCCCATTCTCCTAGTACCTGGTGTACCAATAGATTAGAATCTCCTATTACCAGCAGCTCCTGAACGTATATGTTGATGGCCAGCCTGAGTCCCAAGATGCAGGCCTTATATTCTACCATATTGTTGGTGCACGGGAACCTGAGTTTTGCGAATATCGGGTAATGTTGACCGGTTTCTAATACTAAAATAGCTCTGATGCCCACTCCCTTACAGTTTGCTGCTTTGTCGAAGAACATCCTCCAATCGTCGTATGCTTCGGTAATGTCTTCTCCTACAAATGACACTGTCTCATCAGGAAAATACGTCTTCAATGGTTTGTATTCTCCGTCTACGAGATTCTCCGCCAAGAGATCAGCCAATGCTTGACCCTTAACTGCCTTCTGAGTTACGTAGATGATGTCGAATTCACTTAGCAACATCTGCCACTTTGCTATCTTACCCGTAGGCATGGGTTTCTGAAAGATGTATTTTAGTGGATCCATCCTTGATATGAGATATATAGTGTATGCGCAGAAATAATGTCTCGACTTTTGGGCTACCCATGTCAAAGTGCAGTAGGTGCGTTCCAACAGAGAATACCGGGCCTCGTAAGGTGTGAACTTCTTGCTCAGGTAATATATCGCTTGCTCCTTACTCCCAATTTCATCATGTTGTCCTAGAACGCAGCCAAAGGCTCCATCTAACATGGATAAATAAAGCAATAGAGGTCTTCCTGGTTCTGGCTGGACCAACACGGGCAGTTTAGATAAATACTCCTTGATTTTGTCGAAGGCTTTCTAGAATTATTCAGTCCAGCTTGTTGCAGCATTTTTCCTCAGCATCTTGAAGATCGGCTCACATATCACTGTTGATTGTGCTATAAAACAGCTGATATAATTGAGATGTTCTAGAAAACTCATCACATTCTTCTTATTCTTTGGCGGTGGCAAGTCCTGGATAGCTTTGATTTTTGACGGGTTTAACTTAATACATCGACGACTGACGATGAAACCAAGCAACTTTCTATCAGGGACTCCGAAGGCACATTTTGCAGTGTTCAACTTCAAGTTGTATTTTCGAAGCCGATCGAAAATTTTCTTCAGGTCTTCTTTGTGATTCGAACTCCTTTTAGATTTGATGATAACATCATCCACGTACATCTCTATTTCCTTGTGTATCATATCGTGGAAGATAGTCGTCATGGCCCACATGTAGGTGGCCCCATCATTATTCAAACCAAGGGCATCATTTTGTAACAATATATTCAACATGGTGTGATAAATGTGGTCTTTTCGGCATCCTCTTCATCCATCCAAATCTGATGGTATCTTGCGAAGCAATCTACAAAGGATTGGAGTTCATGCTTGGCATAGTTATCAATCAGTATGTGTATGTTAGGCAATGGGAAATCATCCTTAGGACTTGCTCTGTTCAAATCTCGGTAATCGACACAGACTCTAACTTTCCCATATTTCTTTGGAACTGGAACAATGATGGCTAACCAGGTCAGGTATTCGACCACTCGAAGAACTTTCGATTTGATTTGCTTAGTGACCTCCTCTTTTATCTTCAGACTCATATCTGGCTTGAACTTTCTGAGCTTCTTCTTTACTGGTGGACACATGGGATTGGTAGGTAGCTTGTGAGCTACTATGGATGTTCTTAACCCAGTTATATCATCGTAGGACCATGCGAAAAATATCCTCATATTCTCTTAGGAACCTGATATACTCTTCTGTCTCTGACGGTGATAGATGAATGCTTATATGTGTTTCCTTGACTATTTCAGAATCCCCTAGGTTAATGACCTCACTTTTCTCTAAATAAGACTTTGGTTTGTTTTCAAAATTCTTTACTTCTTTGACAATTTCTTCAGCTATTATATCATCTTCTAGATCTCCCGAATCACTATCCTTATGTTATGCTGAAAAAGAATGTAGAAAGATAATAATAAATACGAAAAGCAACAATGCACTAATAAAAGTTTTAAAATGTCAACAGGTATGACTCAATGGATCGAGTAACTATTTCAAAACAAAATATTGAAAATGTCTTAAATTCTCAAAACAATTTGAAAACAAGTCATGCTAATTTGCTAGGCTATCCAGGAACTCGTCAAGCCCGGAATGGTGCATCGGTCCAGTTCTTGAGAACAACTCCTTCTTCTATTATCTGAATGGTAAGATCCTCCTCTTCCTCCTCTTCCTCAACAATTGCACTGCAGTCCATGTCTTCTTCATCCAGAAACAGCTTCCTTATACCGGCCAAAATCTCATCTTCCTCGGATCCTCACATTATATCAGCCTGACAGAATGTCTGGTGCAGAGGTGGTATGGGTTGTTCCAGCGGATAATAATGGGCGCGCCATGGAAGTATCCAATCTTGATGGGCTTGTACGGTATATTCATACCCGAGTCCAAAGGTCGTGCCATGATACTGTGAATGTACGGGTTTAGTGATCCCCTGAAGCTTTTTGCCAAAACCTTTGCCTGATTCATATCCCGTCCACATCAATATGCTTTCTATTTTCTTGCTCCACCATCGATCCTTTTCAATTTTGTTCACCCGCTCAATGCGGTTTATACTCAAACTTCACAGCATAATGCAAAGTAGGAGCCACTGCCCCAGCTGCATGTATCCATTGTGGTTCCAACAATAGGTTGTAAGTAGCAGATATATCTAGCACTTGGAACTCAACATCAAACCAAGTCGCACCCATTTATAGATCAAGGTTGATTTCCCCGATAGTGGCTCTCTGAGATCCGTTGAACGCCTTCACATTCATGCTTCCCATCCATATCTCGTGTAAGCCTTTACCTAATCTTTTCAGAGTGGTCAGTGAGCATATGTTCAGGCTCAAACCTCCATCTATCAGGACCCTGGCAATGAACTTGTCCTCAAATTGCACTGTGATGTGCAACGCCTTATTGTGACTCAACCCTTCTGGAGGTAACTCATCTTCATGGAAAGTAATTTTGTGACCCTCTAGTACCCGTCCGACCATGTTAGCCATCTCTCCACTAGATATGCCGGCGTTACTTAAGCTTCACTAAACACTTTCATCAAGGCATTCTTGTGGGCGTCTGAGTTTTGCAACAATGATAAGATAGATATCTAAGCGGGGGTCTTGTTCAGGTGGTCAACAATAGAGTATTCCCTTGCTTGTATCTTCCTCCAAAGATCTTCAGTGCTAAGGGGCTTAGGTGCAGCTTCTTTGCTCGTTCCTCCCAGATTCTTAGGTGTGTAAACTCTGCCAGTTCTAGTAATACCTTGCGCGACACCTGTTTCTTCCATTTTGGATTTTCCCTTTCTTATTGCTTTCGCAACATAATCCCATAGGACGGTATCATTCTTGTAAGATGGTGTGGGAACTACCATTACAGTGAAGGGTGTAGCTACCTCGACCTCAAATGGTGCCTAGGTTTGTACCACAACTGGTGTGAGGGTGACCGGAGATGTTTTAGGAGTGTCTCCCTCTCAAATGAGTCCAATGGACCCTCCTTGATCCCATTCCTCATCAGTTTCTATCATGTTCACCCCTTCACCCCTATGATCCAGGAGACGGTTATTGCGGACATTCGATGCAGCTTTAATTGCTTGTATAACCTTAGTGTCGATTAGTGCTTGAATCTTATCTTTCAACATGTGGCACTCTTCAATAGTATGACCCTTTATGCCTGAATGATAGGCACATGTTTTGTTGGGATTGATCCACTGGGAAGGATTCTTAACAAAAACAACAAAAATAGGGGTGACGTAACTAGAGGCCTTCAGTCTCTCATACAGTTGGGCTATGGATTCAGCAATTGGGGTGTACTGTCTAGGAGTTCTGCGGTCGAAATTTGGACGTGGATTTGGGTAGTTTTGGCGGGCGGGTGGAGGTGAATGGTAATATGCATGTTTAGTGTTGTAGGTATGGTAGGTAGTGGCAGGGTATTGGTATTTTGGGAATGAGGGTTGATATGTGGGTGGAGGTGTTTGGTATGTGAGTGGAGATTTAGGGCCTTGGTCTACCGTCACAGTGCCCACTTCTTTCTTTTTTGAGATACCTCCTGATTGCAAGGCTTTATTTGTGGTTTGCAGTGCCTGAAAATTAGTCACCGTCCCACTCTTGATTCCTTCTTCTATCCTCTATCCCAACTTGATGATTTCTGAGAACTTCTTATTATCGATGACCATCAACCTTTCAAAATACTGCGGATCTTGAGCTCTAACAAAGAACTTGTTCGATTTTTCTTCTTCAAGTGCTGGCCTTACCTTTACGGCTTCTGACCTCCAATGAATAACATAATTGCAGAAGGTTTCTGTCAGTTTCTTCTTGAGGTTTTGGATATAAAAAATGTCTGGTGTATTCTCTGTGAAGAACCTGAATCTATCCATGAAATCTGATGCCATACTTGCCCAATTTACCCACTTCTTCGGGTTTTGACTGATATACCAAGACAAGGCGTCTCTTATAAGACTTCGCACGAACATTTTCGTGCGGATTTATTCATTCTTACCTACTCGTACAAGCTTGTCACAGTAGGTTCTTAGATGCACCTTCGGATGTGACGACCCGGCTAGTCATCTCATGAGTTACCGCTCCATTCTCCCCATTTCTGCTTTACTATGCTTCGCTATCCGTATTTTATGTAATCACGTTGAATGGTTTGCGTTCGGAGTAGATTTGGTAAGAAATGAGACACTTAGTCTCTTTCAAGAAGGTTTAAGTTGTAAAAAGTCAACCGGATGTTGACTTATGAGTTAGAGGGCTCGGATGTGAATTCCGACGATTAGATTAGTTTCTGGAGATGATTTATGACTTAGGAGTGCGATCGGAATTGGTTTTGGAGGTTCCGTGTAGAATTAGGCTTGAATTGATGGAGTTAGTATTTTGGCGATTTCCAGCTGTTAGGCGAGATTTTGATCCGAGGGTCGGAATGGAATTTCGAGAGTTGCTATAGCTTCGTATGGTTATTTCGGACTTAGGAGTATGTCCAGATTTAAAATTGGAAGTCCGTAGGACAATTCAACGCATTTTGGGCGAATGTTGGAAAATGGAAGATTTTTGGAAAGTTTGACCGAGGAGTTAACTTTTTGATATCGGGGTCGGAACCCAGTTCTGAAAATCTTCATAGGTCCGTTATGTCATTTATGACTTGTGTGCAAAATTTGAGGTTAATCGGACTCGATTTGATAGGTTTCGGCATCAAATGTAGAAGTTGAAATTTATTAGTTTCATTAGGCTTGAATTGGGGTATGATTCGTGTTTTTTGGCATTGTTGAATGCGATTTAAGGCCTCGACTAAATCCATAATATGTTTTAGGACTTGTTGGTATATTCGAACGGGGTCCCGAATGGCTCGGGTGAGTTTTGGGTGGTTAAATGGACTATTTCACCTTTGGAAAAGATGAAAAAAAATTGCAGAAAAATTGCAGAAAAACTGGTGCGAGCAGTCTAGTTTGGAAGCTCATATCTTGTAATCTATAAAGAATCAGAAAAAGTTCAAAACATTAAAGTTGTAGCCCTTTGAATCTAGTTTCCATAATGATAAACCATCCATCATTTGGACATACATACAGAAAGTTACGATAGATTAAAGTTGGCTGGTACTGCTATTTTCCAGGCAGTGTTGATGGCAGAAATTTCTGCTGCACATGACCGATTTTTGAAGCTTATATCTCGTAATCTGTAAGGAATTTGGAGATGATCCAAAAATGAAAGTTGTATCCCTTCGAATCTAGTTTCTAAAAAGATAAACCATCCATCATTTGGACATATATACAGAAAGTTATGGTAGATTAAAGTTGGCTGGTATTGTTGTTTTCCAGGCAGTGTTGATGGCATAAATTTAAGGACCGAAAATGGTCATTTTCTTCATTTCGTTTTGGATTTTTGGAGCACGGTTCTTGGGCGATTTTTGAGGATTTCTTCATAGCTTCGACTGGGTAAGTGTTCTACATCCGAAAGTGACTATATTTCATAAATCCATGGTCATATTCATCGTTTGATTTGAGTTTTGATGAAAGAAATTGGAATTTTTGTAAAATCTTTCAAAAATGAAAATTTAAGATTTGGAGGTCGATTCGTTATCGGAATTTGATAAATTTGGTATGGTTGAACTCGTATCAGAATGCGTATTCAGATTTTCTAACTTTTGTCGGGTTCCAAGATGTGGGCCCCACAAGCGAATTTAAGTGCAAATTTCGGATTTTAATTGGAGAAATTAGTATTTTCATATGGAATTTATTCCTATAAATTGTATTGACTTAATCGAATTAATTTTGACGTATTCATTACGATTTTGGGTAGATTCGACGTGCATGGAGGCCAATTTGGAGGGCAAAGGCGTCGCGGGCTAAGGATTTAGCCGGTTTGAGGTGAGTAATAATCTTAAATGATGTTCTGAGGGTTTGAAACCCCGGATGGCACATCATAGTGCTAAAGGAGGTGAGGCACGCGCTCGATGATGAGTGTGGGGTCGTTTACTACCGGGGATTGTGACTTGGTCCGTCCCGATTGATGATTTTACTATATATTTGATTGAAACTTACGTGTTATCATCACGATATGGGTTGATTGCCATATTCGGGCTTCTTGCCGGTTATGTAAACCCTTCAGGGGTATTATTTGGGCTTCGTGCCGGTTATGTGAACCGTTCAGGGGTATTATTTGGGCTTCGTGCCGGTTATGTGAACCCTTCAGGCGTATTATTTGGGCTTCGTGCCGGATATGTGAACCCTTCATGGGTAATTTATCATTGTCTTCTAACTGATTTGATTCATTTCTTAAATTCAGTTTTGAAATTCAAATGATATTTTTAAATGATTTTAATGGGATCGGGTGGCATGCCGCCACGAGATGTGATGTGAATGGATCGGGTGACACACCGTCACGAGATATTGCGCTACTGCACCCCCCACAGTAAGCGCCGAGTACCCATGGGAACGGGTGACACGCCGTCACGAGATATGACTTGGCCAGTCATGATATTTTCTTTTACTTTATGTTATTGACTTGATTATTTACATGTTTTACTGTTGCATTATGGATTGTTGTATGCCTTAGGTGTTTTCTTACTCTCAGTTGTTATTTATAATTATTACTCACTGAGTTGGAAGTACTCACATTACTCCCTGCACCATGTGTGCAGATTCAGGCGTTATTAATTCCGCTCCGAGGTATTGACTACTACTGTCTGGGCGGTGATTCAGAGACTACGAGGTAGCTGTTGACGTCCGCAGCCCCGTATCTCTTTTACCTTGTTGTTTCCACTATTTTTCAGACAATTGTGCCAAAGATATTGTAATAGTAATCTTATTATTAGGATTTGCATTAGTTGCTCATGACTTTGTGACACCTCGGTTCGGGCTGTAGTCGGGATGGTTCACTATATTTTTTTGTAAATTACCGTTATTAAACCGTACTTATATTATTTTCGTATTGTTTAACTGTTTGAACGAAGTTTAGTTGAATTGGATGGCCTTGTCTTCATGAGAGGCGCCATCACGATCATGGTTGGGATTTTGGGTCGTGACAGCTTGGTATCAGAGCCTAGGTTACATAGGTCTCATGTGTCATGAGCGGGTTTAGTAGAGTCTTGCGGATCGGTACGGTGACGTCTGTACTTATCTTCGAGAGGTTGCGGAACCTTTTTAGGAAAATTCCATATTCTTGAAATTCTTGTCGTGCGAACTTGTTGATCCGAGTACTAAAACTTCTGCTAACCTGTTCTCCCACAGATGGTGAGGCCGCGAACTACTGGACGAGGTGGACGACCACCAGTACCACCGACTGAGACCACCAGAGGCCGTGGACGCGGTCGTGGTCGTGGTAGAGGCAGAGCGGCGAGGGCAGCATCTGTTGATCCACCAGCTGCCCCAAATCAGGAACAGGCTCCAGCAGCACCAGTTCAGGCACCAGCTGTGCCTATCGCTATTCCAGGTCTTCAGGAGACCTTGGCTCAGATATATCTGTTTGCACTGGCCTGGCTCAGGCGGTTTCATCCACCACAGCCACAACGACTTCACAGGCCGGGGGAGGCAATCAGACTCTAGTTGCCTGTACGCCTCAGCAGGTAGTGCAGGGACTTCAGATGCCAGGGGCACCTCCAGCCCAGCTAGCTGTACCAGCTCAGGAATTCATAGAACCAGTTATGCCAGATGATGAGCAGCGTCGCCTTGAGAGGTTTGGCAGACTCCAGCCTCCGTCATTCAGTGGTGCTGAGGGCGAGGATGCCCAGGGTTTTCTTGACAAGTGTCAGCGAATGCTCCGGACAACTGGGATTCTTGAGTCTAGTGGTGTGGCATTCACCACCTTTCAGTTTACCGAAGCTGCCTTTAATTGGTGGGAGGCGTATGAGAGGCGTAGGCTGGTTGATGCAGCGCCCCTTACTTGGCAGCAGTTCTCCGCTCTTTTCTTAGAGAAGTATGTGCTGCAGTCTCGCAGAGAGGAGCTGCGTAGACAGTTCGAATGGCTGCTACAGGGGGATATGACTGTGTCGCAATATGAGTCAAGATTTTCTGAGTTGGCTCGACATGCAGTCTGGATGGTTCCAACTGATCGTGAAAGGATCAGAAGGTTTGTGGATGGCCTTAACTATAATCTTCGTATCCTTATAACCAGGGAGAGAGTATTGGGTGCTACATTCGAGGAAGTGGTTGACATAGCTCGCGAGATTGAGACGGTTCGCCATCAGGAGCGAGAGGAGAGGGAGGCTAAGAGGCCTCGAAGATCGGGTAGTTATAGTGGCACTCCTCCGAGAGGCCAGTTTCAGCAAGGAAGAGGTCGTTCCTTCAGGCCTGCTCAGCCAGCCGCCCAGGGTATAGTGGGGCATCTGCGGGTCGTGGTTATCAGGGATTGCAGTAGGGCCAGTCATCACTGAGCGCCCTTCCAGCTCATGCTCCGTCAGCCCAGGATCCTTCTAGGCCGATTGCATTTGCTAGAGCACCAGTGCACTGTTATGAGTGTGGCGAGATGAGCCACGTGCGGAAGCATTGTCCTCATCGTGGTGCTAGATCGTCCCAACAGAGGGGTCAACCCTCGACTTTTGATCTAGTTACCTTACCACCTAGCCAGCCAGTCAAGGGTGGAGATCAGGCAGCCAGAGGCCACCCAAGAGGGGGAGGTCGAGCAGGCGGTGGCCAGGCCCGATTCTATGCTATTCCAGGTAGGACAGATGCCAGTGCTTCAGATGCCGTTATTACAGGTATTGTTTCAGTCTGCCACAAAGATGCCTCTGTATTACCCGGTTCCACTTATTCATACGTGTCCTTATATTTTGCTCAATATTTGGGTATGCCCCGGGAGTTTCTTGCTTTACCTGTTTATGTGTCTACCCCGATGGGCGATACTGTTGTTGTTGACCGTGTGTACCGGTCATGTGTAGTAACTATTGGGGGTCTGGAGACCCGAGTGGACCTATTGCTACTAAGCATGGTAGATTTTGATGTCATTTTAGGCATGGATTGGCTATCTCCATGTCGTGCTATTTTAGACTATCATGCTAAGATAGTTACTTTGGCTATGCTGGTTGTGCCGCGGATCGAGTGGCATGGCGTGACTGATTATATTCCTAGTAGGGTGATATCATACGTGAAAGCCCAGCGTATGGTTGGGAAGGGTTGCCTTGCATACCTAGCGTTTGTAAGGGATGTTGGAGCTGAGACTCCAACCATCGATTTTGTTCCAGTTGTGCAGGATTTTCCTGATGTATTTCCTGCAGACCTGCCGGGCATGCCACCGGACAGGGATATTTATTTTGGCATTGACCTGGTGCCGGGCACTCAGCCCATCTCTATTCCACTGTATCGTATGGCACCAGCAGAGTTGAAGGAGTTGAAAGAGGTTGAAAGAGCAACTTCAGGAACTCCTAGATAAGGGGTTCATTCGGCCTAGTGTGTCACCTTGGGGTGCACCGGTTCTATTTGTGAAAAAGAAAGATGGCACGATGAGAATGTGCATCGATTATAGGCAATTGAACAAGGTAACAATCAAGAACAAATATCCTTTGCCTCGCATCGATGATTTATTTGACCAGCTTCAGGGAGCACGAGTGTTCTCTAAGATTGATCTCCGTTCAGGATGTCACCAGTTAAAGATCAGGGATGCAGATATTCTTAAGACTGCTTTCCGGACTAGATATGGCCACTATGAGTTTCTTGTTATGTCTTTCGGCTAACCAATGCCCCAGCAGCGTTCATGCATGAACAATGTATTTCGGCCTTATCTGGATTCGTTCGTGGTGGTATTCATTGATGATATTCTGGTGTACTCGTGTAATCAGGAAGAGCACGTAGAACATTTGCGAGTTGTATTACAGAGATTGAGGGAGGAGAAGCTTTATGCAAAATTCTCTAAGTGCGAGTTTTGGCTCAATTCAGTGGCTTTCTTGGGACACGTGGTGTCCAGCGAGGGTATACAGGTTGATCCAAAGAAGATAGAGGCGGTCCAGAGTTGTCCTAGACCATCCTCAGTCATAGAGATTCGTAGCTTTCTTGGGTTGGCAGGCTATTATCGCCGGTTTGTTCAGGGATTCTCATCCATCGCATCGCCCTTGACCAAATTGACTCAAAAGGGTGTTCCATTTGTGTGGTCGGACAAGTGCGAGGAGATCCTTCAGAAGCTCAAGACAGCCTTGACCACAGCTCCAGTATTGGTGCTACCGTCAGCCTCGGGTTCTTATACCGTATATTGTGATGCCTCAAGAATTGGGATCGGTTGTGTATTAATGCAGGAGGGTAGATTTATTGCTTATGCTTCTCGTCAGTTGAAGCCTCATGAGAAGAACTATCCCGTGCATGACTTGGAGCTGGCTGCCATAGTTCATGCTTTAAAGATTTGGAGGCATTACTTGTATGGCGTATCTTGTGAGGTATTTACTGATCATCGTAGCCTTCAAAATCTGTTCAACAAAAAGGATCTAAATTTGAGGCAGTGGAGATGGCTGGAATTGCTCAAGGATTACGATGTTACTATACAATACCATCAGGGAAAGGCCAACGTGTTGGCCGATGCTTTGAGCCGAAAGGCAGTGAGCATGGGGAGTTTGGCATACATTCCAGTTGGAGAGAGACCTCTCGCAGTCGATGTCCAGACCTTGGCCAGTAGGTTGGTGAGATTAGACATCTCGGAATCCAATCGGGTATTGGCTTGCATGGTTTCTCGGTCTTCGTTATACGATCGCATCAGGGAGCGTCAGTATGACGATCCCCATTTGCTTGTCCTTAAGGACAGAGTCCAGCATAATGATGCTAAAGATGTGACCATCGGCGACGATGGAGTATTGAGGATGCAGGGCCGGATTTGTGTACCCAATGTGGATGGGCTCCGAGAGTTGATTCTGGAGGAGGCCCATAGCTCACGGTATTCCATTGTTATTGGTGGAGAAGGATGAAGAAGGATATTGTGGGATTCGTAGCTCGGTGTCTCAACTGTCAGCAAGTAAAATATGAACATCAGAGGCCGGGTGGTTTGCTTCAGCAGATAGCTATTCCCGAGTGGAAATGGGAGCGGATCATTATGGACTTTGTTGTTGGACTCCCACGGACTTTGAAGAAGTTCGATGCTATTTGGGTGATTGTGGATCAGCTGACCAAGTCCGCGCACTTCATTCCTGTATGTACTACATATTCTTCAGAACGGTTGGCAAGGATTTATATCCGAGAGATTGTCCGGGTGCATGGTGTTCCAGTTTCTATCATTTCAGATAGAGGTACTCAATTCACTTCGTAGTTCTCGAAAGCCGTGCAGAGGGAGTTGGGTACTCAGGTGGAATTGAGCACAGCATTTCATCCTCAAACGGATGGTCAGTCTGAGCGTATCATCCAGATATTGGAGGACATGTTACGGGCATGCGCTATTGATTTCAGAGGCTCATGGGATGAGTTTCTACCTCTTGCAGAGTTCGCTTATAACAACAGCTATCAGTCAAGTATTCAGATGGCTCTATATGAGGCTTTGTATGGGGGGCGATGTAGATCTCCGGTTAGTTGGTTCGAGCCCGACGAAGCTAGGCTATTAGGGACTGACTTGGTTCAGGATGTTTTAGAGAAGGTGAAAATAATCCAGGAGAGGCTCCGTACAGCATAGTCGAGGCAAAAGAGCTATGCCGACAGGAAGGTTCGAGATGTGTCCTACATGGTTAGCGAGAAGGTCTTGCTGAAGGTTTCGCCCATGAAAGGTGTCATGAGATTCGGGAAGAAGGGGAAACCGAGTCCTCGGTTCATTGGGCCGTTTGAGGTGCTTCGAAGAGTCGGGGAGGTGGCTTATGAGCTTGCTTTGCCACCCAGGCTGTCGAGCGTGCACCCAGTATTTCATGTCTCGATGCTCCGGAAATATATTGTGGACCCGTCTCATATTTTGGACTTCAGCACGATTCAATTGGATGATACTTTGACCTATGACGTGGAGCCAGTGGCGATTTTGGATTGTCAGGTTCGGAAGCTGAGGTCCAAGGAGATAGCTTCAGTAAAAGTTCAATGGAGAGGTCGGTCCATGGAGGAGGCTACCTGGGAAACCGAGTGGGAGATGCGGAGCAGATACCCTCACCTATTTGAGACGTCAGGTATGTTTCTTGACTCGTTCGAGGACGAACGTTTGTTTAAGTAGGGGAGAATGTAACGACCCAGCTAGTCATCTCGTGAGTTACCGCTCCGTTTTCCCCATTTTTCCGTCTAATTATGCTTTGTTATCCATGTTTTATGTGATCGAGTTGAGTAGTTTGCATTAGGAGTGAGTTTGGCAAGAAATGAGGCACTTAGTCTCTTTTAAGAAGGTTTAAATTGGAAAAGTCAACCGAATGTTGACTTATGAGTTAGAGGGCTCAGATGTGAGTTCCGATGGTTCTGTTAGCTTCGGGAGGTGATTTATGACTTAGGAGTGTGATCAGAATTGGTTTTGGAGGTCCAGTGTAGAATTAAGCTTGAATTGGTGGAATTGTATTTTGGCAATTTCCAGTTGTTAGGCGACATTTTGATCCGAGGGTCGGAATGGAATTTCGAGAGTTGCTATAACTTCGTATGGTGATTTCGGACTTAGGCGTATGTCCGGATTTGAAATTGGAAGTCCGTAGGACAATTCAACGTATTTTGGCGAATGTTGGAAAATAAAAGATTTTTGGAAAGTTTGACCGAGGAGTTGACTTTTGATATCGGGGTCGGAATCAAGATTTGAAAAAGTTCATAGGTCAATTATGTTATTTATGACTTGTGTGCAAAATTTGAGGTCAATCGGATTCGATTTGATAGGTTTCGGCATCGAATGTAGAAGTTGGAAGTTGTTAGTTTCATTAATCTTGAATTTGGGTAGGATTCGTGTATTTAGCATTGTTTGATGTGATTTGAGGCCTCGACTAAGTCCATATGATGTTTTAAGATTTGTTGATATATTTGGTTGAAGTCCCGAGGGCCTCGAATGGATTTTGGATGGTTGATGGAGTTTAACTTGGGCATTTCAAGAATGTTTTGATTTCGTTTCTTCAAGAATAAGTGGTATGATATTATGCAAATGACTCCAAATTCAGTTTTAATTGAAGCATTAGATCCGTATCGAAATTTTGGAGTCATAGCAAAAAAATCGTCCAATTCGGACATCGTATGAGAAAGTTATGCCTATTTTTGTGTTAGGGAATCTGTGACTGCTGGAACCAGCGCCCGGCGCCACCTGTGGCGCCCGAGGCAGAAAACTTTATAAAAACAGGGGGTTTTGGCCATTTTGACAAAATAGAGTTGGGGGAGCTCGATTTGGGCGATTTTTAGAAGGTTTTCCACAAATATGAAGGAGGTAAGTGTTCTTTATCATAAATCCTTCATAGATCATGATTCCATGCTCATTTACATCATAAATCCATGAATCTATGGAAGAAAAATCAGATTTTTTTTCAAATCTTCCAAGAACGAAAATTTAAGATTTGAAAGCCAATCCGATGTCGGAATTTGATAATTTTTGTGTGGGTGAACTCGTGGGGAGATGAGGAACCCGTTGATGTGAAAATTTTTGAACTTCGAGAAGTGGGCCCAGGGCTCGGGTTTTGCTAATTCCAGGATTTCTTAGTATTTTTGACTGTTTTCGCTTGGGCTTTGTTCCCTCAACATATTGTGACGTAATTGTTCTGAATTTTGATAGATTCGACGCACGTGAAGGCCAATTCAAAGGGCAAAGGCGTCGTGGGCTAAGGATTTAGCCGGATTGAGGTGAGTAATGATCTGAAATGATGTTCTGAGGGTTTGAAACCCTGGATTTGCACATCATAGTGCTGTATTGAGTTGAGACTCGCGCTCGATGATGAGCGTGGGGTCGTTTACTACTGGGGATTGTGACTTGGTCCGTCCCGATTGATGATTTTACTATGCAATTGATTGAAACTTACGTGTTATCATCATGATTTGGGCTGATTGCCATATTTGGGCTTCTTGCCGGTTATGTAAACCCTTCAGGGGTATTATTTGGGCTTCTTGCCGGTTATGTAAACCCTTCGGGGGTATTATTTGGGCTTCTTGCCGGTTATGTGAAACCTTCAGAGGTATTATTTGGGCTTCGTGCCGGTTATGTGAACCATTCAGGGGTAATTTATCACTGTTTTCTAACTGATTTGATTCATTTCTTAAACTCAGTTTTGAAATTTGAATGACTTTTCAAATGATGTAAATGGGATCGGGTGGCACGCCGCCACGGAATATGATAAATTGGATTGGGTGACACGCCGTCACGAGATATTGCGCTACTGCACCCCCCACAGTAAGCGCCGGGTACCCATGGGAACGGGTGACACGCCGTCACGAGATATGACTTGGCCAGTCATGATATTTTCTTTTACTTCATGTTATTGACTTGATTATTTACATGTTTTACTGTTGCATTATGGATTGTTGTATGCCTTAGGTGTTTCCTTACTCTCAGTTGTTATTTATAATTATTACTCACTGAGTTGGAAGTACTCACATTACTCCCTGCACCATGTGTGCAGATTCAGGCGTTCTTGATTCCGCTCCAAGGTATTGACTACTACTGTCAGGGCGGTGATTCAGAGACTACGAGGTAGTTGTTGACGTCCGCAGCCCCGTATCTCTTTTACCTTGTTGTTTCAACTATTTTTCAGACAATTGTGCCAAAAATATTGTAATAATAATCTTATTATTAGGATTTTCATTAGTTGCTCATGACTTTGTGACACCCCAGTTCGGGCTGTAGTCGGGATGGTTCACTATATTTTTCAGCAAATTACCGTTATTAAACCGTACTTATATTATTTTCATATTGTTTAACAGTTTGAATGAAGTTTAGTTGAATTGGCTGGCCTTGTCTTCATGAGAGGCGCCATCACGATCATGGTTGGGATTTTGGGTCGTGACATTGAGAATACGTCTTAATGACCAATGGTTAACGATGGCTCTGATGGGTGGTTTTGCTAGAATAGGAAATAATGAGATCACTGTTTTAGTAAATGATACGGAGAAGGGTAGTGACATTGATCCACAAGAAGCTCAGCAAACTCTTGAATTAGCGGAAGCTAATGTGAAAAAGGCTGAAGGAAGGAGACAAAAAATTGAGGCAAATCTAGCTCTCCGATGAGCTAGAACACGGGTGGAGGCTATCAATCCAATTTCATAACTAGTTGGTACGTTCGAATAATAAAAAGAAGTTCTCTTTCTAATCCTATTTAGATTCTGTTGGGTGAATACAATCAAACAGAATCCAATTCTGATGCAAAAATTCAAATTAAAAAATGAAATAGAAAAGATACAAAATCAAAAAATCAATATCACTAAGGGTGGGTCGTAAACCTTATTAGATACCATTGACTCTGGTATCTAATAAGTTTTACCTATTATTGGATTTGAACCAATGACTCCCGACGTATGAAAGCAGTACTCTAACCACTGAGTTAAGTAGGTCATTTATCATCCTAAAGAGAACTAAATGAAACCCATCCTGTCGATGGATTAAAAATATCATATTACTTAATAAGCAATACTAATATAAGGAATACCGCTCAAAGAGAACAAAGATTGTTGATGTTGGATCATGGAATATTTATCTTGACAAGAATTTATCTACATAATAAAATATGTATCACAAGCACTAAGGGTTATAGCTCAATTGGTAGAGCAACTCGTTTACACGCGCGCCAATGTTTTTCAAGGGAGTTCATCATACAATCAGAAAAATTGATCTTGTTGAGAAATCGATGTCTTACTCCATAACTTTGAGGGAACCATAGCCTGACAAAGAGTTCGGTCCAATTTGGACGCCCGTTTAGGAGGTGCCAAACAGACCCCATCATTGATTTGAGATTTTGATAAGGTGAATACCCAGTCTATTCAATGCTAGGCATAATGAGTGTAAGGACCTCAAAAAAATCTCTTTTCGTCATATGAACTTTAAGGTGTATGAAGTTTCATATTTGATTTTTTTAGCAGAACGATAGAGACTTCATTTAACTTAGGTTTATCTAGGCCAGAGACAGACCTACGTCAAGATAATCCCACCCTTGAAACACTTTGGTAATGCTCTCAAATAATGAATCAGAGCACATGGAGCCATTTCCTTATCTTTTTTTCTGTCAAGAAAAAAAAATGGCAGACTAACTGATATTTATATCAGCTAATGAAAGAGCCCAATGCAAAAAAAATACATGTTAGGTCTTTGAAACAGTTCAGATCATTTTAATAATAATATGTTAGGTCTTTGAAACAGTTCAGATCATTTTAATAATAATATTAGTTCTTGCTTGAAACTAAGTGAAATCCAATTATTCCTATAAGTTTACTCACGGCAATCGTTTAAGCAGATGAAAGAAAAAACGCATATCAACTGATCCAATCGATATTGATTTTTTCAATTGCGGATAAATAAACCAACCTTTCTTCATTAATCTTCGGAGGTGAATTACATATTCATATCCACAATAAAAGAATTAGTGAGACTCCCTTTCTTTTGATATCCCCAATCTTATTGAATTGTGGAAGTCAAATCATTTCATGGGCTTGGTGAAATGAAAAACTACGAAGAGGAATTCACATGGATTTAGGAAGGGCCTGCTATATTTGTGTACAAGCTAAAGTTTTTTGAAAAACGAATACCTTTGGTCACTTTCATTGTCAAATAGGCTTTTCCTGCGTATACCTTACTTACCTCGACCTAGCGAAGCACAACACGAAAAAGGCAGTCCTCTTTTTCTGTATTCAACCAAGAAAAACCCCGCCACCTGGACTCGAACCCTAATACTATTATTAAATAATAATAATAAGGAATATACCAACACAAGATCTTCTAAATCTTGAGATGGAAATTCCTATACATTCTCTTCTATTGGATTATTTGTTCTATTCTAAATCACTAAGACAAAAGACAAAAAGACCTCCTGATTCTATTTATAGAAAAAAATAGAAATCTTTAAAGAATTTCTAATTAAAGAAGAAATAAAATAAGTAATTAATTTAGAATTCCCCATCTTTAGAGAAAATCCTGGATGAAAACAAGAGAAACAAGATAATTTGTATAAGAGTAATATATAGTTAGAAGGTTCTACTAACTAAATAAAATGGAAATAAGTATAATGGAAATAAAATCGGATTCCAATCGATGAATCTTGCAATGAGATATGCCCTACAATAAACCAATAAACAAAGCAAACTAGACGGTTCGATCAAAATGAATTTTTGTTTTGACTAAATAGTTATGGATGACTTGACAATTCCAATTCGAATCGACCAATCGAATCCGGTATATTTTCCACGTTCATAGGAGTGCGTTTATGTTTCTGCTTTACAAATATGATTTTTTTTTGAGCATTTGTAATAATATCTATCCTTGTTCCTATTTCGGCATTTTTTATTTCAGGAGTGTTAGCCCCGACTAGCGAAGGGCCGGAGAAACTTTCTACTTATGAGTCGGGTATAGAACCAATGGGCGATGCTTGGTTACAATTTTGAATCTGTTATTATATGTTTGCTCTAGGTTTTGTTGTTTTTGATGTTGAAACAGTTTTTCTTTATCCATGGGCAATGAGTTTCGACGTATTGGGTGTATCCGTATTTATAGAAGCTTTCATCTTCGTGCTTATCTTAATTATTGGTTTAGTTTATGCATGGCAAAAGGGGGCATTGGAATGGTCTTAGCTTCTGAATATTCAGACAATAAAAAGAAAAACGGAAAAAATAAGATTGAGACAATTATGAATTCCATTCAATTTCCTTTACTTGATCGAACAGCCCAAAATTCAGTTATTTCAACTACATTAAATGATCTTTCAAATTGGTCAAGACTCTCTAGTTTATGGCCGCTTCTCTATGGTACCAGTTGTTGCTTTATTGAATTTGCTTCACTAATAGGCTCACGCTTCGACTTTGATCGTTATGGACTAGTACAAAGATCGAGTCCTAGACAGGCGGATCTAATTTTAACAACCGGAACAGTAACAATGAAAATTGCCCCCTCTTTAGTGAGATTAGATGAGCAAATGCCTGAACCAAAATATGTTATTGCTATGGGAGCCTGTACAATTACAGGAAAAGAGGCTGTACGTGAAAGAGTACTCAGACGAAAGTGCTATTTCTTAGCCATTGGATCAGTAAGGGTGTGATTCAGATTGATCAAGAGAAGACTATGTCTGTTGTGGATTGGGAAGTGTCGAAGAAGGAGAGAGCAGGCAGCAGTGGCGAAGCTGGATGCTCGAAGTCATTTTAGATACGGCAAGACAGCTCAGGAGGAGTAGAAAGTTGCCACAACCTAGGAGGGGTTTATAGGAAGCCAAAAAACGTGAGCCTTTTTACATACTTCTTAAAGGGGGAGAGCGCCAGGAGAACGTCGAGACGCCATCAGTTTGGAGCACGAGGCCAGCAGAGCTTGCTGCAGAGGAGATAAGAAAAGGCTCAGCAGAGGGGATCTGGTAACTGTTATGAATGTGGAGGAGTGGGGCATTTTTCTCGTTACTGTTCCAAATTTCAGACGGACGAATGCCGCTAGGGGAATGCAGAAGAACGATCAGTTTTGTATTTTGTTGGGTTTTTTTTAACATCCAACATTTGTGACTTGTAAATGGGAGCGGGTGGTACGCCTACCACAAAATATAATATAAATGGGAGCGGGTGGTACGCCTATCAAAAAAATATGATGTAAATGGGAGTGGGTGGTACGCCTACCACAAAATATGATGAAATGGGAGCGGGTGGTACGCCTACCACAAGATATAATAAAATGGTAGCGGGTGGTACGCCTACCACAAGATATGAGAAATGGGATCGGGTTGCACGCCTGCAACAAGATGGAACTGAAAGTGAAAGTTGCCTGTATTTCACTTTATTCGTGTTAGAAGTTAAATTGTAGTTTCCTTATTATTCTTTAATGATCTGTTTTATCTTCTACCCCGAAGCATGTTTCCCTTCCCCAGCTTTAATTGTTTAATTACTTCTATCTGGAGTCTGTTTCTAGCCTCGTCACTACCTCGCTGGGGTTAGGCCAGGCACTTACCAGCACATGAGGTCGGTTGTGCTGATACTACACTCTGCACTCTTTTGTGCAAATCCCAGCGCTGCAGATTTCGGACCGTAGTGAGCTTCCAGTTTCTTGCTTATCAGGCGACCTGAGGTAGTCCTGCAGGCGTCCGCAGGCCTTGGTGTCTCCCGCTATCTATTCTACCTGTTTCTTTTATGTAGTCCCAGAGGCAGTACTTTGTTATTTCTTTCAGACCCTTATTTGTAGTACTCTTAGACAGTCTGTGAAGCTGTGACACCAAATCTTGGGTAGTTTCATTAAGGAGATTTTATTAGCGGTATTTTAAAGTCTGAAATTTTATTATCTTTCTCGTTAAGTTATGTTGTTTATTAGTTGTTGGGTTTAAGTTGTGATGAATACAAAAATGAAAACCAGGCAAATAATTCGGTTGGATTGGCTTGCCTGGCCCATCACGACTCCCGAGGGTGGGAAATCCGGGTCGTGACAAAAAAGCCAGTATACTTTGCATGTATTCCCACCATTTTTTTGTCGTTACCTTCAATGGTCGTAAAAACACAAGCCATTGCTTTTTACTATCTTCTTTTGGCCAACAATCTGGTCCATCTGGTGGCATTAGGATCCCATTTACCTATATATTTATATCATGCAAAGAATGAGACTGTTGGCATGTTATAGGTTCGAGCAACAGAACAAAAAATGAAAATTCTTCAATAGCGGATAAGTGAAACTGTGGAAGGGATATTTAGTGTGTGTGTGTATATATATATATATATATATATATATATATATATATATATATATATACTCTTAACAAGTTAACGGTTTATCCGATAAAAAAATTAACTAATTCGCCCCCAAATTGATAAACTGTTAATAATAAAATTTCAATCCATTCCCCATCCATTAAACCGATAACCCGATATCAATAAGCCATTAAGCCACTTTTACGGTTCAGTTTTTGGTTTCGATTTCGGTTCGATTTTGAACAGCTCTAATACACAGTGTGATCCCACAAGTAAAAATAACCCGATATCAATAAGCTTTTTAAAAATTGGTTGTAGATACAACTTTATCCAACATGGAATTTAGCTATGAAAGATTAAAAAAATTTATCATTTCGTATTAGAATTTGAGCTTTTATAATAATATTAGCTTTTATGTGCATGCATTATGCGTATATAATTAAATGAACTTGGCACTTTTCAAGAAGAAATTAAATTGTGTTCGAAGTTTTTAAAATATCCTCAAACTTCTAAGCATATACAAATGAAAAAGAAAAAAACATTCTTAAAATTAACACAAGTAAAAGAAAAGTATCTCTTCAAGAAGGAATTCGATTGTTCCAACTCCTAAATGTAACAATAACAAAAAATAAATATACCATTTCAAGAAGGAATCAAATTATTTTAAAAAATTCTTAAATTAAAAAAATTGCAGGGAAATAACCATTCAAGAAGCAATCGTTTTGTCCTCTAGACGCCCAAAAAAAAAAAAAAAAAAAGAACCTAAAATTAAAGAGAAAATGAAAGTAAATTTTTCAAGAAATAAAATTACTTGAAAGAATATATATATATATATATATATATATATCACACTTTTTTCAAATAAAAATTGTGTTTCCTTTTAATCAAGCAAACAACAATCATCTTGAAATATTAAAGTTTAAGTAAGACAATATTAAATTAAAGGAATTATAATTTGAAACTTAAGGCAAATTCACGACATACATTTTTTAAAGAACCAAATTAATGATTCGCGTCTTACTTGAAATTAAATAAACTTGATACTTTACAACAAGAAATTAAATTGTGCTAGAAAAACATTTCCAAAATTTCTAACATAACTAAAATGGAGTTATAGTTTCTCGAACTTGATAAGTTTTAAAGATAATTATTTCAATTTCAAATTTAATTAGTCCTAAAGTAATTATATGTATGTTGCATGAACGAAACTTTAGAATCATAGTTAAGTACAAAGTATGATCTTTTAATTTTAAACTGGAATATCTTACGTAGCCAATAATTTCACATTTCAACTACAAAAGTTTTGCCGTAGCAAATTAAAAATGGTATATTTTGTGACAAAAAAATTTTGTGATTAAATTGTAGGTTCAATAGAGGCAATTAAATAATTGTCACTAATTATTTGCACTACTAGTGACAAAAGTTAAGGTCACAAATAAAAATAAAATTGTGTGGCTAAATATTGCCTTGTTTAACTACAAACCCTAATTCGTCACTATTATAAAAACATATCTTTTGTGAAGAAATTTTTTTGTGTCCAAAATTTAGTTAATTTTAAGGCAATTAATGCTTTGTCACTAAATGGGTACATCATTAGTAATAAAATAATGTGTTACTGGTAATCCAAATTTGTGGCTAATATTACTGAATAATTGGAGCCAACTCAATTTTTGGTGGAAAACTTTAGTGGACAAAACTTTGCGTTTCGTTACAAAAAAATATGTGGCTCGTGTATTTAACGGCGAAATATAATTTTTGCCCTGAAATATTAACAATTAGTGACGAATTTTATGTCGTGGCTAATAATTT
This sequence comes from Nicotiana obtusifolia, assembly GCA_002018475.1. NCBI lineage: Eukaryota > Viridiplantae > Streptophyta > Magnoliopsida > Solanales > Solanaceae > Nicotiana > Nicotiana obtusifolia. The sequence goes on from MCJB01053018.1 coordinate 125,459, forward strand.
CGTAGCTAAATATCACTTTTGTTGTAGTGGATGTATTATGACTTGTGTGCATCGTCGGTTTTAGTTCTCGAATGGTTCGGAATCGATTTCAAAGAATGATTCTCAATTTGGAAGTTTTAAGTTGGAAGAGTTGACCAAGTTTGACTTTTGTATATTTGACCTCGGATAGAAGTTTTGGTTATTCCGTTAGGTACATAAGGTGATTTTGGGCTTGGGCTTATGCCCGAATTTACACTTGGATGTTTCTAGAAGGTTTTGATACTAGTTGGAAAGTTGGCTATTTAAAGGTTTGAAAAGCTCATAATTTTGATCGGGAGTTGACTCTGATGATATCGGGTACGGATTATTATTTTGGGAGTTGAAATAGGTTTGTAATGTCATTTGTAACTTGTGTGCAAAATTTGAGGTCATTCTGAGTTGATTAGATGTGGTTTGCCACGAGTTTTTGAAGTTGAAAGTTCAAAAGTTCATAAAGTTTGATTTGAGGTGCTATTCGTAGTTTTGATGTTGTTATGTATAATTTGAGGCCTCGAGTAGGAATAAATTACGTTTTGGGACTTGTTGGCATGTTCAGACGGGGTCCCAAGAGGCTTGGGTGAGTTTCGGACGGGTTTCAGACCATTTTTGCATTGCTGGTTCTGGTGCTTCAGTTCTTCTTCGCGATCTCCTAGTATTAGGAGCTGGTCTTCTTCGTGTTTATGCTATAGGGGTCGCGTTCGCGATGGTTGAGGCTTTAACCCTTCACGTTCGCATCTAGGACTAGGCTAGGCAGGTTGATGGGTTCTTCTTCACGTTCGCGTTGTTGTGTCCGCATTCGTGAAGTGTGGCAGCTGTGGTCATCGTGTTCCCGAGGAAAGTGTCGCGAACCCTAATGTAAATTGTGGCAGTGTCAATTTTTGCATCGCGATCGTGAGGGGTACAACCGCGATCGCGTAGGGTACCACTGGTTTATGCATATAAGTACTCTATTTCGGATCTTAAGCTCATTTTGTCACATTTTGAGTTGGGGAGTTCGGATTTGGAGAATGTTTTAGGAGATTTTCACCGCATGGATTAGGGTAAGTATTTTTTTACTCGGCTTAAATTATATTTCATGATTTTATCTTCAATTTTAGCATTTGATTGATGATTCTAAAAGAGAAATTGGGATTTTTTGTCTAAACTTTCCTAACGTGAATAATTGAATTTTCAACATCGATTCAGAGTCGGATTTGAGTGAAATTAGTATGGTTGGACTCATATTTAATTACGTTGTCAGAGTTTATAAATTGTGTCGAGCTCCGATAGGTTGACGTTGAATATAAAGATTCGAACTTTGTCGTTTGGGTTTGTTTTTTATGGAATTATTTAATATTTTTTAGTTGTTTTGGCTAGTTTCAAACTGTTCGAAGGTCGATTCACGTGGGATGTCGATTTTAGAGTATTGTTTGGCTTGCTCAGTATTTGTTTTGGCTTGTTCGAAGTAAGTAACATGTCTAAACTTTGAATTGAGGTTATTTATCCCTGGAAACTATGATATTTGGGATGTGTTGGGGGTGACATATGCGCTAGGTGACGGGCATGTGTCTGTGCACTGAGGTACTCATGATCGGGTTCTTAGGCTATTATGTGCCATGTTGTATTATCATGCTTCTTTTATATCATGTTTTCTCCATTTTTATGACTACATGGAATATTATCATGCTAGAAATCATGTCTAGGCCACCTGCTTAAACGTTTGAGATGTGATAGGGCTATTTTTACAATGCTGAGCTATTTTCCTTAGCCATAGTAATACTATACAATCATGATAGTTACATCCGCATGTTATATCTCTGTGTCTGTGCACTTTTTTTTTTTAGCTAAATAAGAATTTTATTGATATAAGCATAGTACAAAAGTGGAGGGGGACCTGAACCTTACCTCCAATAGAAAAGTAGGTGTACACTTAGTCATCTTAAAGTGATAACTAAATCTACCTAAAATGTGGTAGGATGTTAGACCTATGGTAATGTGGCGACTGTCCAATTTAAAGTGATACACATTCGCACGTACAAAAACGGAGTGAGACTGTTCTAGGTCAGCTATACAAAAGAGTACATGTGTTCCTGCTTCTATTGTGTGATTTGGGGAAGTATTCCCTTGTATGTACAACCGGTATCCAAAAGTGTTTTCTGGAATCATCAAAAGAGTGCCAAAATAGTGCGAGCTATCTTCAATTTTGCTTTGACTTTGTAAAGAAAAACCAAGTTGAAGATGGCTGTTTGTTCTAAAGCGGTTGTTGCTGTTAGTAGTGTGCCTGAATTGCTGCAGTAGATTGCTGTCTTCTCTTGTGTTTATCTGATGTTGAATTACTGTTGGTTTTTTGTCTTGCATTGTCTGCTGGATTAGAGTATTACTACTGTGAAGTTTAGTGTAGCCATGTTTCCAGTGGTGCAATGTGTCCGAGAGTGTCCATGATGATTGCTGAGGTTGCAAGAGATTGAGCACCAAAGATGCTAATACCACACCTTGCAACTGCAACAATAATCTGAACCAAATCAAGCTGCCTACAGAAAGGTGGAATTCATTAGTGACATTGTGGTTTGTGTTATGCTGCTTTGGTTGTGTGTTTGATTCTGATGAACTGCTGAGAGTTGTGTTGGTTGATTGTGTGATAACTGTGTTTCTGGATCATGTGGTTGCTGCAAACTTGGTGGTTTCCAGTTTATGTTGCTATGCCTGCTAAGTCGATTGGTGACTGTGCTCCAGTGATTGGTGATGGTAAGGGATGACCATCCTGCTGTCGCTATGTTACTGCTGCTACTTAGTTGTATGCTGGGCGAATTTCTGAGATGTATGCTAGTAAGGGAGATTCCTGATAAGTGTTGTAATTGCAACAGATTGAACATTATAGATGCTAATACCATACATTGCAATTTCAGCACTGATCTGGATCCCTCCACACTAGCTACAACTTTGAAAGAACTGTTGAAAGCAATGATGTTTTCCTCTGAATTGACTGCTTTTTTGATGCTGTGTCTTGGGAAATCGAGGATGTTGTTGTTAATCTTCTCATGTTGCGGGTGTTGACTTGGGGACTGTCTTGACTGCAATGCTTCTGTTGTGATATTCTGATTCCAGGAATGTATGAGTGTAGCCTTGCATTGCTAATGCTGCTCTGTGAAAATGTTGTATATGTTTTTCTGCTGCTGTTGTGTCCTTTTGAGGGAAGTGCCTTGAGTGTCCATCTGCGGATGCTGCTTAAACAGATTGCTGTGTGTTTGAAGAATTCTCTTCTGTTGTTGTTTTCCTACTGTGGTAGTGTAGAGCCATGGTTGAGTGTTGGTACTGTATTGCTCCCAAGGGGTTGTGAGCTGCAGCAGAATTCTGGAGAAAATGTTGATTAAGCTGTGATCCATTTCTTGTTGATGTCTATGCATTTGCTGATAAGGTTTAGGGAGCTTGGAATTCTCCCTATTGCTTCTTCAACAGTATATTGGGTCCATCCAATGATTTGTATTCCATGTGAATGCCTATTGGTTGAATTTAGTGTGTTGATATTGGTCTTTTGATGGTAGCAGCTTAGATCTTCAAAAATTCTTGCAAAACAAAATTGCTTGTTAGCGTGAGCCATTTGTTCTTTAATCAGTGGCTTTCCAGTGTATCTTCAAACAGTATAGCATGAATTCCTGCATCCTTGAGGTCTCTGCTAGGCTTTTTGCTGGTGTTTTGCTTTGCCTTCCATTGTACCTGTATCATAAACACAGAGATTAAGAAAATATTGAGGTCATTGTTTGATCTCAAGTGTATAGTGGCTATCCATTGAGAACTTCTTGAGGTATGCGTTGATAATCCTGCAACCTTTTCTGTGGAATCCTCCATTTGGCTACTTATGTTTTTTCTTCTTGGGTGATTTACTTTCCTCTGTTTCCTATCACCTTTATTCTCAAATAGGGGCATTGACTTTTATCGCTATTAAGCAGCCTTCTGCTTTGTGTGTACAATTCACCAAAGTACTGACAATCAATAGGACCAACATCTAGGGCATAGTTTGCTAAATTATCTGCCAATTTGTTGCCTTCCCTAAATGTGTGTTCAATTGTTGCATTGCATCTTGTCATCAATTCCTTTATTTCTGCAACTGTATCCTTTATGGACCAAGGAACCCTCCATTCTTCCTGTATGCTCTTCATTAACATCATGGAGTCAGTGTGGAGATCAATTAAGAGGTGACCATTATGGATGCAGAATCTCAAGGCTTCCACCATTGCCTGTGCCTCAACTCCAGTGTTTGTGCTTTCTTTGATCTCTTTACTATAGGCATATATTATATCTCCCTCTTCATTCCTCAGAACAAAACAAATGGAGCTTTTACCTGGGTTGTCCCTGGAGGTGCCATCAGTTTTAACCTTAATCTTTCCTTGTTTGGGGAAATCCCAAAACACCTTAGTGCACTTCAAGATGGGAGTGTATTTTTCCCTCCTGCAGATGATATCTGGCCATTTCTGAGGGATGTTTTGAATTCCTGGCTTTCTGATCTTGATAAGCATCTGGAGAGTGGAAGTGATTTGATAGATAACTATGTTGATTGTGATTGTGTCTCCATATTTGTAATTATTTCTTCTTTTCCACAATTCTCATATGATCACAGAAGGTAATGCTTGCATCACTGGTTTCAGTCTATGGATGACTGTTGCAGTCCAACATTTGACCACTGCTTGGTGTAGAGTGATGCCTTGTACATCAATTCCTGCATTGCCAAGAAAGTATCTCCATACAGTGTTTGCAGCATATGATGCGAAGAACAAGTGTTTTCTTGTCTCATCCTGTGGGTCTGTGCAACACCAACACTTAGAAGCCATTTGGAATCCCAGTTTTTTGAAGTAGTCATCCAGTAGTAGTCTATTTCTCCAGAATTTCCACATGAAAAAGGAGATTTTTGAAAGGCAATCCTTGCACCCATATATTTCTATATGCATTTGCAGGATGTTGTCTCTTTATCAGATATTCCCAGACTGTCTTGACAGTGAATTCTCCACTGGTATCCAGCATCCATACTGGTTCATCTAGTACATTTGCCACATTTGGTGGTTTAATGTTGTTGATTATGTGTGCAGCAAGGTCATCTGGTAAGATCTCTTTGATCTTGTCTTCATTCCAAAGCCCATCTTCTATTACATCTTGTATATTCTGAACAGTTTCATCACAAATGAAATCAGGAGGGGTGATAAAGTATAAGGCTCCCAGTCCTGTCCAATTTTCAAACCAGAATAGTTTTAGGTTGCCAGAGTATTTAGTGCTCCATAATGCTTCTATATTCAAGAATTTTCTTCCAAATGTGTGATCTACCTCTCCAAGGAACAATTATTGGGTTGAGTTTTTTGCAGTATTTCTGGCTAATGAAAGCACTCCATAAGCTTGGTTTTGTTCTGAAGTTCCACCATAGTTTGCAGAACAAAGCTGCAGACATATCCTGTAAGGACCTGAAGCCTGCACCTCCTTCCTCACATGGCAAGCATAAGGTGTTCCATGATGCCCAGTGCCTTCTTGGATTTCCAAAAGAATTGCCCCAGAAGAATTGTGCAATTATTTGGTAAAGCTTATTGATCACATTAGTAGGAGGATTTACTGTAGAGAGGAGGTGGATTGGCATACTTTGCAAGACATGTGTGGTGAATACTGCTCTACCTCCTGTAGATAGTAGCTTCCCTTTCCAGTCTTGGAGTCTGTTCATCACTTTCTGTATAAGACTTTGATAGTAGTCTATCTTCCTTCTCATGTAGAAGATTGGACATCCAAGATATATGAAAGGGAACTCTTGCTGTAGGATTCCTGTAATCCTCTGTACCTTGTTGATCACATTTGTTGAGGTAGAGCGATGCATGTATACTGCAGATTTACTCTAGTTTATCAGCTGGCCAGAAGCATCTTCATATGCAGTCAGTATTCCCATTATTAGCTGGAGTGATGTGGCATCTGATGAGGAGAAAATGATGGTATCATCTGCATATGCCAGGTGATTGATCTTGGGACTCCATTTAGACAAGCCAAATCCACATAAATGAGAGTTGGAGTGAAGACAATTGAGTGCTCTAGACATGGCTTCTGCTGCTATTATGAATAGAGCAGGTGACAAAGGGTCTCCTTGTTTGACTCTTCTTGTAGATTTGAAGAAGCCATGTGGTTCTCCATTGATCAGAACAGAGTACCAGTTGTTGGCTACCAGTCCAAGTATCAAACCAATGAAACTTTCTTCAAAGCCCATCTTCCTTAGTACCTTGGTCAGGAAATGCCATGACAGTCTGTCATATGCCTTGGTCATGTCCAGTTTAATCACAACATTTGGACCTGCTTTAGTTCTAAGTCGAATGTCTGTTACAATCTCCTTAGTTAAGAGCACATTTTTCACTATGCTTCTGCCTTTGACAAAGCCAGCTTGTTCTTCTGAAATCAGCTTTGATAGAATGGTTACCAGTTTGTCATGAATTACTCTCGAAAATATCTTGTTGACAAATTTGCTGAGGCTGATTGGTCTTAAGTCTGAGAAAGTAAGTATTTCCTTCTTCTTGGGCAGTAGCACTAAATTTGTGTGTGTGATACATTTAGGAAGAGTGTGTCCATTAAATATTGCTTTGACCATATCAACATCACCATATCTTCCTACACTTACTGTATTCGATCCAAATACTGCATTTTTAACTTCCTCACTTATTGGTTGATGCATCAGCAGACAGTTGTCTACATTGTCTACTAGTGTAGGAATGTGGTCCAGTATTTCAAATGTTGTAGGGGGATTGTCTTCATGAAAATGTGTTTTGAAGAAGTTGATTGGTTCATTTTCTACTTCAGCATTATCTTCTAGCCAAGTACCCATGTTGTTTTGGATTCTTCTAAGTTGTAGTCTCTTTCTTCTGCCATTCACTTGTGCGTGAAAGAATTTTTTATTTCTATCTCCATCTTTGAACCAAGCCATGCCTGATTTCTGCTTCCAGAACTCCTCTTCTAGATTTAAATACTTGATCAACTCAACCTTTACCTGCTCTAGTCTCATTCTATTTTGAGCAGTAGGATGGAGTTCAAATTGGGCTTCATGTACCTTGACCACTTCCTCTAGACTTGTTATCTTTTGGAAGATGTCTCCATAAGTTATTCTGCTCCATATTGATAGTGCTTTCTTCACTTTCTTCAACTTGTGGTTGAAGACTATGAAAGGGTCCCCAATGAAGTCAGTTTTCCAGTGCTCTCTTACCACTGCTTTGAAGCTGTGGTGTTTTATCCAGAAGTTAAGAAATCTGAAAGCTCTCTTTGTGGAGGTGGCATTTGTGTTACAAGTCAGTAGCAAAGGGCAGTGATCTGAGCCTATTTTTGGTAGGTGAGTGACCTCCAGTTGTGGTAACCATTGTTGAAATGACAGGTTGGTTAAGCATCTGTCCAGTCTTTTGAAAATACAATCTTCTTCTGCTCTCCCATTCCACCATATGTATATGCTTCCTTTGAAGCTTAGTTCATGAAGGTTGCAGGTGTTGATGCAGTGTCTGAAATCTTCAATCTCCTTCAGTGTTACTGGAAGTCCTCCAAACTTCTCTTCCTCATCCCATATTACATAAAAGTCACCTCCCACTAGCCAAGGTAGTGTCATGTTACTAGCTAGGTTATGTAAGCTATCCCATAGTTCTATTCTTTCATTAGCATTACATTTTGCATATACGAATGTGACAATGAAAGATGTTTGTGAATCCACCTCTATTAGTTTCAGAGTTAATTGCTGCTCCAAGTCACATATTATGTCTACTTCATGATCCTCATCTACAAAGACCCATATCTTGTTTGACACATTAGCAAAACATTGTGGCAGTCCAATCCCCATTTATATCTTTCCAGTTTCCTAGCTTTTTGTTTTGGCTCCATGATTCCAATGAATTGGAAGTGGTGCTGCCTGTGCATATTGATAAGCCTTTCAAAATCTTTCATTGTGTTGACTGATCTTATGATCCAAATGATCCGATTCATGATTAGGATTGAGATTTGGATAAGATCCTTCTTGTTTGGACTCCTGCCCCTACACTTTGAGCATCCTTGCCCTGTTTCTTCCTGCCTTTTTTGGTTGATTTCACTGCAGCCAATAATTTTGGTGAAAGATCCGCTTGTCTAGCTGCATTTATTAAGCTTTGGGTGGTGGATTCCTCATCAAGATCCTTTCCTATATCAGTTGTTTTCTCCTCTTCTTCAATTTCACTTCTAAGATTTATCACTTGTAAGTTGATACCTTCTTGATTCAATTCTGTGCCTGTTGTATTGCAGATCAGCTGGCATTTGTTGATGTTGAACTCATGAGAGCAGTCTGTTGTTCCAAAATTGATCTGTTGTTTGGCTTTGGCAGATGAATTGTTCTGTAGCTCATTGGATTTTCTATTCTTGGTCAAGCTGTCTGCTAATTGCTTGCTGTCTTTGTACTCTCTTGTATATTGTTTATCCATTGTCATTAACTTTGAAGGTGTCAATGTGCTGGGCAGCATTGCTTCCACTGTATGAGTGTTCTCCATTGTGTCCTGCTGTTTTCATTTACCCTCTGTACTTTGCAGGTCCTGTTCTAGTTCTTCATTAGTTGGTTCCTCCTTACTGCCTATACCAGTTGGCACTTGTCTTTCTTCTGATTCTTCCTCTGTCTGTTCACTCCATAGCTTGCCTTCACTAAGTTGAATTCTTTGAGCCTCATCCACATCCTTGACTGCACTTGGATGTGGGAAGGTGCCCTGAGATGGTTGATTATATGAGGGCTTGTTTCTAAATTGCCTGTTCACCCATTGGATTGTTGTTTCATTGTCTACTGCAGCTACTATTATGTCTCTGCTCCCACTCCTTTTCATCATTGTAGACTGTTGGTATTTGCTGCTACTTGGTGGTGAACTGATCTTTGTTGCCATTGAGGTGTGTGCATTCTTCTCTTCTTCTGCTTCTCCACTTGTAAAGCTCTACTTGTGCTCTTTAGCTTCCCCTTGTTCAATTTCCAGCATAACAAACTTATTGTTTGTCTGTACTTCCTGAGCTTCTGATATAGTTAGAGTAATCTCCAGCTTCTCTTTGAGTTGATCTGCTACCTGTTTGTCTTTGTTCTGTGCTCGATTAACTTCCTTCCATTGTAAACTATTGTTGCCAACTACTTTACCACTTGATAGAATCAATAGAGGTGCTGCCTCTCTTTCTTTGACGTTTGTTCTTGGATTCTCAGCAGTGTTCTCCTTTATCAGTTCTGGGTGCAGCTTCCAGCATTCTAGCATGTCGTGTCCTTGCAACTTACACTTCTTACAATATTTGGGAATAAAATCATATCGGATTTTAATCCACTCTGTTCTTACTGCACCAGTGACCTTGTTTTCAATATCCATTCTCACCTTCTTTGGTAGTTCCGCCATAAGATCAACCAGAACTTTTACTCTAGCACAGCTGGGTCTCGTCTTGTTTATTGTTGCCATATCTAGATGTAGTGGTTTTCGAATAGCAGATGCAAGTGAAAATAAGCATTCCTTCACAAAGAAAGTCGGTAGAAGACTGGAAAGGAAATCCACGCCATCGCCTTTGAAGTTTTTCCTCCTTCCTTGAACTTGGAATCATAGATTAAGGTTCTCATCTGGTATTCATACCCATCTCTTGCTTTCAGATAATACACCGCTTTAGAAGTGAAAGTGCGGAAATCTTGCCACAATGTCAGACGAATTAGTACATGCCTATCTCTCAGTAGTCCAATGTTGCAGTCGCCCTTTATCCCACACTGTGTAGGGATTAGCCAACAAAGTTCCTGGATATCTGGCCAACCATATGAGAATTTGCAAATAACTGCATATTGTAGGCCCTCGATTTGGTTCATTCGTTCAACCTCCGTTTCTGTAAATTTGACGAAAGGTTGTCCTAGAAAAGTAGCTTTTTTGAAGGGGATAGGTTCGATTTGCTCCGTCGATTTAGGGTTTGTTGTAGAGTTCGAGTTCAGAGTTGCTGGTCTGAGGATTTGGCTATAGTCGAGTGGTTTTGGGTATGTGGGAAGTGCAGCGGGAGGTTAGGAGGTGGAGGGAAAGGGGTCGCCAGACGGCGCATTGCCGGCCGGCGTTGCCATCGCCGCTTTTGAAGCTTTCTCTCTATAGTTTCTCTCTCTATCGCTCCCTCGTGCTCTCCGCTCTCTCTAGTTTTTCCCCAAGCAGTTGATCTACACTGTAGAGATTTTCTTTTTTTGTGCACTTTTGATAAGTTATCTCATGTTTTTGGTCCTTGTATGTGAAACGAGTTTGAGCTGTATCTAGGGGCACATTATGATATTTTTTATTGTATAATTGGATTATGTTTCTGTAAGATATTGGCATATGGTGCCTTGAGCGGACTGATGACTAATGTGGGCCGTAAAGCCATGTTGTGAGTTATGTTGGGGTTGCATACTGCAATGGTTATACTGATACTGAGGTGGCGCGTATGCCAGGCCCCACATTGGGCTAAGTGGTACTGATTTTGAGGCTACGCATGCACCATGCCCCAATATTGGACTATGTGATTATGATTAGCGCTTTGGCAAGATCCACCAATCTGGAGTCTAACATGCCAACAGTGGGCGCAAGCACATTGTTATATATATGCGCTTTAGTGAGGGGCATTTATGCCAGGTACCTGTACAGTGCTAAGTGATATTGTACGTGATGGCGACAGTTTGAGTCAGGCACCGTGAGCATGCTAAGTGTGGTCATTCTTGATTGTTTCACTGTGATGATATTGAATTGACCTGTATATTTGACATTTAGGTATAGAGATGCATTTTTCTTATGCTAGATGGTAATATGAGTTTTGTTTGATTTGATATGTATATTTGACATATAGGCATAGAGATGTATTTTTCTCATTCTAGACGGTATATGACAATTGATGACTTGACATGTATATTGACATGTAGGCATAGAGATGTACTTTCCTCATGCTAATTGATAAATGAGAAGTCTTATCTGATGTTATGAATTGGAAAAACACAGTTCTTTGATAAACGCATGTGTAATTGATTTCAATGGTAAGATTTAGACTTTGACTGTTATACTTGAAAATATGTCTACTTTCCCGTAATTATGAATGAGCTAAGCATATTATCTTTTAAGTTATTCACTTTTACTATCTTTATTATATTACTATGAATTGTTATTGGCTATTGGTGTTGGACTCTGACCCTCTTCTGAGCTCTTCAATGCTTTTAACCTGAGGTTACGTTTGTTACTTATTAAGTACATGGGTCGGTTGTACTCATACTACACTTCTGCACCTTGTGTGCAGATCTTGGAGCTGATGCTGTTGTGCATGGCGGGAGATGGTATTGAAGATGTACCTATTTGTCGGATATAGTTTCCACTTGTCGTAGGCAGCTTTAGATATATAATATGTTTATATATGTTCCAAACAGATATTTTATTTATTTCATACCAACTCTGTAAATCTAAGTCTTAGCGGCTCATGACTTGTACTACCAATCCTTGGGATTCTTGTATCGAAGCTCAATTATCTTAGTCACCAACTCTTATTATTCTCATTTAAGTTGTGTTGGTTGTTATTTGTCTTACCTAGCAGGTTGGGTTAGGTGTCATCACGATTAAATAGATTTTGGGTCATGATATCAATTGTGTCCAACAGCCAAATCATGACGGATTCTAGAAACTTATTTTCTTCATCCTTCAGGGTCCTCTTGAACCGTGGCCAATGGTTGGTGTAATTTTTTCGCATGGTTTGGCTTGGGGACTTGATACTTTAGTTCTCAAGCATCCAACTATGGTATTCTTTGCACGACTTTTTAAAGTGACCCTCCAAACACATTCTAGTTAATTGTTAAAGATCATGCAACTTCTTAGCGTGTATTTCTTCGACGTTCTTGGACTTGGAGTGAGTCAAAGATCAACTAGATAATTCAGGGTCATCCTCAATGACCTGTGTTTTGCTATGGCTACCCAGGATTGTATTATTTTTCCCCTCTTAAAAAGACTCATCCTTGAATCTTGGCCTACAACATAGAAGAACTACAATAAAAGATATAGAACATGTATGACAAATAATACTTATTCGGTATAAATAATACTAGATAATGTTCATGCATTCACTTGACCCAATTACTCCTAAAAAGTATAAATATTCCCCTCGAAATATATGAACGTTATCATCCCCACAAATCTATGCCAACTCAAAGAGTACAGTTAGATCTCACTTAAATGCATTATACATATGATCTACATTATATGAAGCTAATGAATTAAAGAGTTGCTTATGCAAATCTCTCTTCTTAATGATAGAATATCTAGTCTTAAGTAAATATTATGCCAATTCTAAAAAGGATCTAACTCTAATTTCAACCGAAATCTTTTGGCATAAACTAATAAGCATGACTCATCAAAATTAGAAAAATAAATAAATAAAGAAATAAACCCTAGAAGTAGTCTCAAATGGGTTACTTCCCTTTTATCTTTGTAGTTTTCAATCTTTACATTCTCCTCTAAACTTGAGCCCCTATATTTTTCATCCAACTCAATCCCTGAGATATCTAAGTCACCAAAATGTTCATTTGACTAATTTCTTCAGTGGTAATCTTTCGCTTTATTCCTCATCATATAAGGGCTTTGAATATGTACCTTAACTCTATCACTCATATTCTCATCATTGATCTCTGCCCATTGACCTTCTTTAAATTTTTGTATGAAGGAGAAAAAACACTAAAATACGAAAGAGTTAATGGATTAATACATGAACTAGATTCATACTCCCTCAAGCTTGCTCTGAGATTCTCATTAAACATTTCTTTTTCCATGCTCTCATCATATAGCATCATATATTATTCTCATGAGAAAAAGAACTAACAAGTTTAAACTCACTTGTCAAAAAAATTCTTTCAACAACATTATTGTTACTATGAAGTTGAAATAAATAATCAATAAAATCATTACCATTAACATATTGAGTTATGTCAACTTCTTAAAATGAGGTGCACGTTCAACTTCACTTGCCTTTTCAAATAGATTTGCTGCAATACCATGTTGTATAAGATCATCAAGTTCAGCCTCAAAAGTATAATTGTTATTCCTACTTATGAGCTCAACTAGCAATTCAAAACAAAAATCATGAGTTACAACAGCACAAGTAGTCATGTATTTGTCACATATAAATATCAACATTAAAGCCACATGAACTACTATTATGCCGTATCATCATTTTCCTTTTGGGACAAGAAGATCTCAGATGACCTAATTTACTTTTACAATTGCAACACTTAAGCACTTTATAAGGGAACATAGTAAGAGAATTAATCATGTGTCCTTTCTTTGCTCCTACAAAAGAACTATTACCGTAAGGCATCATAGACCTGCAATATTCCTCACCAACAAGCTCACAACTGACAACAAAGAAATAATGTAAACAAGGAGCATAATTCTTATCAAAAGGTGAAAAATTAATAGATTCAAAATTTGCATCAGCGAAACTATTACCTAGAGTCTTTTCACATTTAATGACCGCTAAAGCACCAAAAGAATTAGGTTTAGCCATTTTACTGCAAGTTTCTTCCCAACTGACCCTCTACTTTGGTTTACATGTGAAGTAAATTTGGTAGTATTTTTCTGGAATCTTTTTGGCAACTTGATATTTCTATCCTTTGTATTCGCTCCTCCAAAGTCTCCATCGATTCCCTTTCCAAAACCTGCAATGTAGGGTCAAGAACACTAGAAAAACTAAGAACTAAGGGAGTTAGAAGGTAAGAAAGAAAATATCCTCACTTAAGCCCTCTTTGATTCTCTCAATTCTTGTACCTCAATACTCTTTTTGTCCCACTTTTTTTGCCTACTATCAACTCTCTTTCACATTCATATTGATTCTCATGCTGCTTCCTTGACATCCTACCTGCATCACTCAACACGACCTCTTCTTTTTTCTCTCTTAAGATGTCAAATTGCACTCTCTCACTCCTCTTAATCTTTTCTCTCTCAACCTCACTTTTGTCTAGAGTAGTAGGAACTTCTATTGGTGTAGAAAGACTTGCAAACGAGGAGGTGTCATACTCATTAAACAACTTGATTCCCCTTCTTGGAAGCATACATACATTGAAAGCTCATCGAAAAGAGTAAGATGATTTTTTTTGGAGCTAACTTCATCTTGGGTATCTATTATAAAATGAGTAAACCTCAATTCCTCCTTCAAATTATCCCAAGTCAAAAGTATTAGATCACGACCAATGAGTATTACTATAATCATTCACCAATTTTCAAAATTTTTGGGACAAGTCCTTGGTATCCGACTCCAATTTCTCTCCCCCCCCCTCCCCCCAGTAATTGTTACATGCAAAGATCTCCTTCATTTTTTCATTGGAGGTTAGTACTCTTACTGGCATACATGCATAATTTTGGCATGACTACTTTATTCTTGTCTTTTTGTGGAAAAGGGTTAAAATTTTATGCTGCATAAAGTTGAAGATTTTAAAAAGGAAAGAAAAAAAAAATCTAATTCACCATGGTTCATAGCCTTCAAGTTGAATCTGGGTGAAATTTCCTTCCACTTACGGGAGTCTGGTGTGAAATTGTCCAAATTATTTTTGAACCCATTGGGTTAGGTTTGCAACTACTGGAGGAATCCAAAGGGTAGTTGAAATAAAGGAAGGGATGGTTTAGTAAGAAGAGGGAATTTCCTTTAACACGGTAAAAGAGGGATATATCAAAAAAAAAAAAAAAAACTTACGAGTGTAGTTCTAAGATTCGGGAATAGAAGATTCTAACGCCGGTAAAATGTCCTCGGGAGTGACAAAAACGAATCTCTCCATTCAACCACGGCCGTTGTCATCATTAACGCTGGTACGATGGCATGGTGACTGCATCTATCGATTTTATTCATGCCTTTGCGAAAAATTTTAAGGGCGTAGAGGTTAATCATATGATCAAGGATAAGGGTCTCAGGTTAATCATATGATCAAGGATAAGGGTCTCATCGGCCGAGGAACACAGGTACCGAAGACAGGCCACCGTTTGACATATTGACGATCCTACTTGGGGTCAATCTCTTGGTCAAGCCTTAAAGTGAAAGGATACATATAAACGTACATGTACCCTAGTCTATTGAAAGTGATCCTTTCCACTTCATTAGGGGGCTAAAACCTCAATGTTGTTTCAGCCACAAGCTTCTTTCGTAATGGGAATACTAGCATGGAGAATGGATGAAGGATAATTACTAACATCTTTGTTTCTGTTATTTTTTGGGTTCGAAGACTCCTGTTGAACATGAAGATATGTCTCACAATTTAATTGAGAAGGGATGATCGTGTTGGTAGAAGGAGGATCAACATCAAATTCCTTAGACATGTTCTTCTTGGATGGGCCGCCACCATTCTAAGTGTTTGTGTAATCCGAAGAAGAGATAGCATAAGACATGTTGATTGAAATAGTGGGTATGAAAGTTTTACTGAGAAATAACGAGTTGCATAAAAGCTTTAAATGAATTCGAAAAAGAAAGGTTTGTAAAAGTGAAAGATAAAAGTGATGAGAAAGGGAGAAGTTTATAAGCGACAGAATACAAGGCCATCATACCTAGGTAACTAGCGAAAGTATTTTTCGAATCATGGGATAACACATCTTTGGCTCATTAAATGCAAGAAAACGTGCGTCCTTTCAAGTGTCAGAAACCATTCAGGAACTTTACTGCCAAGAAAACGAGTCTTATCTACTTCCCAATAATATCAAGTTTAGTGACCGAAAAGTTGGGGGACTATCTGTATAGCGTAAAATTGTCAAATGACCGGTAGACATTCATCGAGTTGACACGTGGAAGTAAAGACAGGTAGGGTATGAGTCAGCAAATAGCTGGTACCAATCCCAATTATGTGACCGGTGTTGGGTGAGTTCCGAAGACAGGGGAATCGGAGACAAAAGTTTGAAAGTGAGGTACCGGTTGAAGAAGGCAGCATTTAAAGAGGGGCCGTTACAAGGAAATATTGAATTTATACTCAACCGTTATGCAGCTATCAAGAGGGGTCTTTATTCATATTAAAAAGGGCTTTATTTGGGGATCTTATCTCCTTGAATTTATCTATAAATAGAAAAATTTGTATTAATTGTAGGCACGAAATACCAGTACGCAAAAAAAGGCTAAACTTACTATAACGACCTGACCGGTTGTTTTGCTTTCTGGAACCCCGTTCCCCTAAATAAGACTCCCCATATTTGCTTTTACTGTTTTATGACTTGCAGGGATGGTTAGTTTAGAATTCGGAAGAGTTGGGGTTGAAATACGAACACTTGGTTCCATGGTTTGGCTTTAAATGGTTAAGTTTGACATCGGTCAACGTTTTGAGTAAACAATCTCAGAATTGAGATCTGACAGTTCCAATAGGTTTGTACGATAATTTCGGACTTGGGCGTATGTTCGGATCGGGTTTTGGACGATCCGGGAGTGTTTCAGCGTCTAATACTGAAAGTTGGCTCTTTGAAGGTTTTAAAGTTCTTTAAATTTGGTTTGGAGTAAGTTTGATGTTATCAAGCTCCAATTGATATTCCAACATCGTGAATAGTTTCGTATGGTGATTTAAGAGTTGCACGCAAAATTTTGTGTCATTCAGAGTAGTTAAAATATGTTTCGGCGCGTTCCGAGTAAGTTTGAAGAACTTGAAGTTCTTAGGTTGATTCAATTTGGTTTGGGGTGTGATTCTTAGTTTTGTTGATGTTTTATGCATTCTGAGGGTGCGAGTGAGTACATCTTATGATTTCAAACTTGTTGGCATATTCGTGCGAGGCTCCGGGGCCCCGAGTGTTAATCGGACAAGGATCGAACCAAGTTGGAACTTGGGAGCAACAGCTGAAGCTCCCAGCTTCTGGTGCAATCGCACATGTGCTTTGCCAGCCGCAGGTGCGAGCTCGCAGAAGATAGCCCCTGATGGCAGAAGTGGCCCAGCAAAGGCTGCCCAGGCATCGTAGAAGCGCAACGCAGACCGCACCTGCATAGGCGCAGGTGCAAAGGAGTTGATCGTAGAAGCGGGGTCAAGTCGTAGGTGCAGCGCACGTACCACAGAAGCAAACCGCTAGTCGCAGAAGAGAGGGAGCCAACTGAGGGGAGGACCACATCTACGAGGCCCTTTCCGCAGATGCGGAGCTGCAAACGCGGCCAAACCTCCGCAGGTGCGAAAATTGCAGAAGGCAGAACCTCGATTTAATACGGGACTTAGGCCTTTTAAGCTCATTTATTTCATTGCTTGGGCGATTATTATAGCTCTTAGAGAGGTGTTTTCACCTAACACTTTGAGGTAAGTAATTTCTACACCATGTGAGTTAAATACATAGATTATGGATAGATTTAACATGTAAATTAGTGAAAATCATGGGTTTAGATGAAAAATCTAGATTTTTGATAAAAATGGGATTTAACTGCGAAAATAGTTATGGAATTCAGTGAAGATCATATATTTGAGTTCATGAGATTATGGGTGATAACTTTCTTCAAAAATTTTCGAAATCCGGGCACGTGGGCCCGGGGGTGAATGTTTAGGAATTCTTCAATTAGGGTTGAGAAATCACTTTAAGAGATAGGATATGAACTTTTGAGCATGTATTGATAATTTTATGTAACATTTGACTAGTTTAGAGTCGTTTGGCACCGAGTTGAGAGTTTAAAGCACATTTGTGGACTGGAAAGTAAGCTTTGAGACGAGGTAAGTCTCTTTTCTAACCTTGTAAGCGGAAACTCATGCCCTAGGTGTGTTTGGTTGTAATTACTTTTGTGGGGAGTTATGTACACACTAGGTGATGGGAGTCCGTGCGTAGCTATATATTCCATGTGATGTCCGAGTAGTCTTAGGTTTACATCATGCTTTATTGACACCAGTATTTGATTATGCTTATTAATTGTCTTGAATAAAGCTTAGATTGAGGATTTCAAGAATTAAAGCTTCCTGTTTAGACTCCTTAAATAACTTTGAGAAAAACTATGTTCACTCGCGTCGCAAGTATTTCCGCGAGCGAGGTAAATTTCACTACTCTCATGGGAGCGGGCCGTTCGCTTCAGCAGGTTTATAGATGCGTCTATGGTTTGTGCCGTTTGACTCTCAGCTATGCACACAGTATATGTGTATGTATTTTAGATCGGGTCATACAACCTCGACATAATTCGTGCATAATAATACTTGGAGCCCGAATATACTTGATATTGTTTCATTGGCTTGAGAGAGTAAATTATTAAATGATGGGGATTAATGTGGGAGTTACTATTAGTGGAAGAGATGTTTATTTATTTCTAGTTATTGAGTTTCAGTTTCATTTACATAGCCCATGTTTAATTAAAATTTTGGTATTTTACTGTTAGCCCATAGTAAGTGTCGAAGTCGACCCCTCGTCACTAATTCTTCGAGGTTAGACTAGATACTTACTGGGTACATGTTGTGTATGTACTCACGCTATATTTCTGTACTAATCATGCAGGATCTGAGGCGGGTGCATCTGGTTATCATCCGGCGCGCACTCCTGATACTACGAGACTTTGTTGTGAGCTGCCTTCTGAGCCCGTTCTGCAACACCCGAAGTCTTTATTTTGAATTTACTTCCTGTCTACTTCATTTCACACAGTAGTGTAGTATATTTTGTATATTCTACTAGTAGCTCATACACTTGTGACACCATGTCTTGAAAATTATGCTAGTAGACACATGTTGATTTTGATATTTTTTCCTCGCATTTACTCTTAAATTGTCTATTACTCACTTTGATGAAATTTTTCACTCCCTATTTTTTTAATAATTAAAAATCAACCATTTCTAAATTGTTAAAAGAAACAATCATTTAGTTAATTCACTGTTGGCTTGCCTAGTGGTAACGTTGGGCACCACCACGGCCTATAGGTGAAATTGGGTCGTGACACTTACTCTTGTTTTATTAACATTCTTTTTGTTCAATACTCTGTTCGTGTTCTTGCTTCCGGAGAAGCTCAATTTGCAGTTAGGCTTGTATTTTCTTCAAGTAGTATTAATAAATTTATTTATGTTCTTTGTTACTTTATATTGTTTGATCAAATTAATTCATGTGTCTATAAATCACGTTATAAATTTAATAGAACCGTTTTATGGGTAAATAGTTTATAAACCATGTTACAAATTTAAATATACCATTTTATGGATAAACATATTATTCCTGTCCGTTTTATTTTATGCGTCTTAGTTTGATTAGGCATAGAATTTAAGAAAAGTAAGAAAGACTTTTAAAGTTTGTGATCTTAAACTAAAAATATGTGTAATGTGCCAACATATCCTTGAATAATGATTTTTTTTTGGTTAATTAAGAATTTTATTAATAGAAGCGTAATACAAAAGTGGAGGGGGACATAAACCTTAACTCCAATACAAAAGTAATTGTACACTTAGTTATCCAAGTGTGATAACTACGTATACCTAAGATGTCGTGAGGTGTTGGTGCTTGTCTATTTTAAAATGATAGACAAACGCATGTATAAAAACAGAGTGGAGTTGTTCTAGGTCAGTTATACAAAAGGTACATGTGTTCCTGCTTCTATTGTCTAATGTAGGGAAGTGGTCCCTTATATGTACATCTGATATCCAAAAAAAGACTTTGGAAATTCTCAAGATAGTGGAAAAAGGCTGCAAGCTAATTTCTATTTTGCTTGAACAAGAGAAACCAAGTTGATGATGAAGTCTGCTGACCTCTCTTGTCTCAGTCTGATGTTCCATGATTGTTTTCCAATCTTGTGATGTCTGCTGGCTGGTGTTGCTGTGATGCTGAGTGGGAATCTGTCTGCTGTATGATAGAAGATGCTGAGTTCCTATGACATGTAGCTGCTGGTGATTTGGGTGTAGTCTGTGCTTGTCCTTGCTTATGTACTGCTTCTTGTTGATTGAGTGTCTGTTGAGGTGAGTGCTGGGGGAACCATGAAGATTGAAATAGGTTGTTGATGCTCTTGTATGTGTGCTTCCTCTGTTGGGAATATGCTGGCTGAGTTACTTTGTTTTGAAAGTGCTGCTGCTGTGCTATACTGTTGTGTATATCCTTGTCCCTATGGTGAGTTGAGTGTAGTCTGTGCTTGTCCTTGCTTATGTCCTGATTTTTGCTGATTGAAAGTTTATTGAGTGTGAGTGCTGGGGGAGTCCATGATGGTTGAAATGAAATGTTGCTGCTCTTATATGTGTGTTTCCTCTGCTGGTAATATGCTGGTTGGGTTGGTTTGTCTTGAAAATGTTGCTGTTGTGTTGTACTGTTGTGTATGTCCTTGTTCCTGTGCTGCTTCTGATGGAAGTCTGTTGGTGTTTTAGTTTCCTGTGATGGCTGTTGGCTTTGTGGGTTGTTAATGTGCTGTTGAGTGTCAGGTTTCCAATATTGCAAAGTGGCTGGGAGTGTCTTAGATAATTGCTGTAGGTGCAATAGACTGAGCACCGGTGGTGCTAATACCACACATTGCACCTACAGCAATAATCTAGACAATTTCAAGGTGCTTACAATATTGTGAAGGATGCTGGATTTAGTGGTGAGGATGATATGAATGTTGTTGTTGTTTTGGAATCTTGTTTGCTCCTGATGACATAGCAATTGTCTTTGATTTACATGGTGATTTGAGTGTTATGTGGTCCTGTGATCTGCAAGGTAGTACTTCTGTTGAAAATGTTGTAGTTGTTGCAAGGTATGTGTTTTCCAGTCCATGTTATTGTTTCTGCTAAGTTGTGTGCTGATTGGGTACCATTGCTCTATGTTGCCAGGAGATGTCCATCTTATTGCTCTAGTGTTTCTGCTGTGATGTAGTAGTGTGCTTGCTGAGTTGAAGAGTTGTATGTTAGCATGGGGGTTCCATGATGATTGTTGTGATTGCAATGGATTGAGCATTAGAAATGCTTCTATCATACATTGCAATTGCAGCAATGATCTTGCTTCCTACAGATTTTCTACAAAGTTGAGAGCTTTGCTGAGATTCTGTTTATGTGTTTGCTGCATTTGCTTGGAATTGTTGGGATTCAGCAGACTCTCCAAAGAGATGATATACCACATTGCTTCTGTAGCAGTAGTATAACCTTTCACATTGACTTCACTGCTGTTTGAATTCAAGGTACTGGTGGTTAAGGAGTTGAGCAAGTGTTGATAAAAGCCTCTAGCATATCCTGCAAGTAACAACATGTTAGATTGAGTCCACATATCCACTTTTTCTTCCTTACCATTGTTGTACTGATGCTTGTGGTGACAACCCAAGTGTAGCATAAGCTTCTCATCAGTTCCTCTCCTTGGCCTGGTGCCCTGTTTTTCTGGCTTGCCAACAACAGAAGCAAAGTAATGAGTATTCTGTTTCCTCCCAGTGAGCAGTATTTCATTGCAGCTTGATTCCAGTGTATTGGTGATTAACTCTGTCAGCAAGTATTGGTGGCAGCCCATTTTAACATTTCCTGTAGTAAACAGAATCATGTTAGATTGTATCCAATTATCCATTAGCTTCTCCTTGTTGAAGTTGTGCTGCTGATTTTGGTGATAGCCCTTGTAACATTGTGTCTGTATGGTGTTGTTGCATGGCACATACTGTAACAACTGTTGCTGTGAAATGATCGAGCCTCTGCAAAATTTAGTAGTGTTGACAGATATTGCTCCAGTTTTTCTTTGTTGGTGCTGCATTGATCTCCAGCTTCTCCTAACTGTATTAATTATTTGGCATGATTGAAATGCAGCTTTGGATGTTCCTGTGTTCCCTGCAAGAATAGAAAGCAATTTAGTATTAGTCCACTGTCTCATTTTTCTTTTAGTGTTTTGCTTTCCCCCAGATTGCTTGCCCTTTGGCAATGTTACTGCCTCTAGTTTCTTGCCACTTTTACTCTCAAGTATGGACATTGGCTCTTATCACTGTTAAGTAGTCTTCTACTTTGTGCATACAACTCCTCAAAGCAGTAGCATTCCACTGGTCCACTGTCCAGTGCATAGTTGGCAGGGTGATCTGCCATTTTGTTGCCTTCTCTGAATGTGTGTGTTATTACTATATTGTGGATTTCCATCAATTTCCTGATTTCTGAAACTGCTTCATCAATGGACCATGGCACTCTCCATTCTCCCTTGATACTTTTCACCGGCATCATTGAATTCGTGTGAAGGTCTATAAGAGTATAGTCATTGTGAATATAGAATCTCAGGGCCTCAATCATTGCCTGTGCTTCAGCTTCTGTGTTTGTGCCTTCTTGAATTTCTTTACTGAATGCATATATGATATCTCCCTTCTCATCTCTCAGTATAAAACCAATGGAACTTCTTCCTGGATTTCCTCTGGAGTCTCCATCTGTGTTTACCTTAATCCAACCTTGCTTGGGGAGTTCCCAGAGTACTTTTGTGTACTTCAGAGTGGGGGTATACTGTTCCATCACCTTGAGTATGTCTGGCCATTTATGTGGGATGTTGTGCACTCCTGGCTTTCTGAACTTGATAAGTAGCTGGAGAATATAATTTATCTGGTAGATCACTCTACTGATAGTGACCGCAACTCCATGTCTTTAGTTGTTTCTTTTCTTCCACAACTCCCATACAATCACTGAAGGTAAGGCCTGCATTATTGACTTTAGTCGATTGATCACTTCTGCAGTCCAGCATTTGGTCACTGCTTGGTGCAGTGTGATTCCTTCTATGTCAATTCCTGCAAAGCCTAGGAAATACTTCCATACTCTTTTGGCAGCATATGAAGTGAAGAAGAGGTGTTGTTTTGTTTCCTCCTGAGGTTCTGCACAGCAACTGCATTTTGAAGTCATGTGCTATCCCAGTTTTTTGAAGAATTCATCCAGTGGTATCTTGTTTTTTCATAGTTTCTACATGAAGAATGCTATCTTGAATGGCAGTCCTCTCACCCAAATGTTCTTGTAAACATTATGGGGATGTTGCCTCCTTATCAAGTATTCCCAAGAAGATTTGACAGTGAATTCCCCACTGGTTTCTAACATCCATATTGGATTATCAAGTGCATCAATGGAAGTTGGGGGTTTAATGTTCTATAGTATGTAAGTAGCAAGTTCTGCTGGGAGTATCTCTTTGATTTTCCTTTCTTTCCAGTGTCCATCACACACCACATCCTGAATATTTTGTATGGATTCATCACATATTAAGTCAGGTGGGGTGATGAAATATAAGGCTCCTAGTCCAGTCCAATTTTCAAACCAGAATAGAGAAGATCCCATCCTAGGTTGCCAATAGATTTAATGCTCTATAATGCTCCTGCAATTTGTCATTTTCCTCCATATGTGAGAGCCACCTCTCCATGGTACTATTATAGGATTGAGCTTTTTGCAGTATGTTTGACTCATGAATGCACTCCACAGAGTTGGTTTTGTTCTGAAGTTCCACCATAGCTTACAAAACAAGGTTGTGGACATATCATGTAATGATCTGAATCCTGCACCACCTTCTTCATATGGAAAGCATAGTGTTCCATGATGCCCAGTGCCTTCTTGGGTTTCCCACAAATTTGCACCAAAAGAATTGTGCAATCACCTTGTGTAGTTTATTAATTACACAGGCTGGGGAATTTACTGCAGAGAGGAGATGTATGGGCATGCTTTGTAACACATGTTTGATAAGCACTGCCCTCCCCCCTATGGAGAGTAGTTTCCCTTTCCAATTTTGCAATTTGTCCATCACCTTTTGAATGAGGCCTTGATAATAATCCATCTTCCTTCATTTGTAAAACACTGGGCATCCAAGGTAAGTGAAGGGGAAGTCTTGCCTCAGTATGCCTGTGATTCTTTGCACTTTGTCTATTACTTGTGTGGAGGTGGAGTGGTGCATGTAGATAGCTAATCTGTTCTTGTTGATTAGTTGGCCTGAAGATTCTTCATATTCAGTCAGCACATCCATGACCAATTGAAGTGAAGCTTCATCTGACGAGGAAAAGATAATGGTGTCATCTGCATATGCTAAGTGGTTTATTTTAGGACTCCATTTAGGTAGTCCAAAACCACAGAAATGCAGATCGGAATGCAAGGCATTGAGTCCTCTAGACATAGCTTCTGCTGCCAGTATAAAGAAGGCAGGTGACAGAAGGTCGCCTTGTTTGACTCCCCTTGTGGATTTAAAGAACCCATGTGGTTCTCCATTGATCAGAACAGAGTACCAGTTGTTTGCCACTATACCATGTATCATGCCAATGAATCTCTCTTCAAATCCCATCTTCCTCAAAACCTTTGTCAGGAAAAGCCATGACAATTTGTCATATGCTTTTTTCATGTCCAATTTGTGTACCACATTTGGGCCTGCTTTAGTTCTCAAACGTATGTCTATTACAATTTCTTGAGTTAGCCAGATATTTTCCACTATGCTTTTGCCCTTTACAAAACCAGCTTGTTCTTCAGAGATTAGCTTTGGTAAAATGGTTACCATTTTGTCGTGAATCAATCTAGAGAAAATCTTATTGCTGAAATTGCTGAGACTAATTGGTCTCATGTCTGAGAAGGTCATTACCTCCTTCTTTTTTGGCAGTAGCACCAGATTTGTGTGTGTAATGCTCTTGGGGAGAGTGTGCCCATTGAAGATTGCTTTTACCATCTCCAGTATGTCATCTTGGATTATATCCCAGCAGGATTGATAGAAGCTGCCATTGAAACCATCAGGTCCCCCAGCACTTTCTGCATTAAGTCCAAAAACTGCTTGTTTGATTTCCTCCATTGTTAGTTACTGCATTGGAGTATCATTATATGTGCTTTCCATCAATGTGGGGATGTGATCCAGGATTCTGAATGTTGTTGGGGTGTTTGCTTCATGGAACTGGGCTTTATAAAATTTAACTGCTTCCTCTGCAATATCTTCCTTCTCTTCTAGCCATATACGCTGATTGTCCTGTATTCTCTTTAGTTGTAGTCTCTTTCTTCTGCCATTCACTTTTGCATGGAAGAACTTTGTGTTTCTGTCTCCATCTGTGAACCATGTCATTCCAGATTTTTGCTTCCAGAATCCCTATTCTAAGCTCAAGTATCTGATCAACTCAGCCTAGACCTTTTGCAGCCTTGCTCTGTTTTGTGCAGTAGGTTGTAACTCGAATTGTGCTTCATGTACTTTGACTACTTCCTCCAAGCTTTCTATTTTCTGAAAGATGTCTCCATATGTTGCTTTACTCCATGTTGATAGAGCTCTTTTCACCTTCTTCAATTTGTGGTTAGATACCAGGAAGGGGTCCCCTACAAAATCTGCATTTCAGTTTTCTTTTACCACATCTTTAAAAGAGTGATGCTTTACCCAGAAATTGAGGAATCTGAAAGCTTTCTTTGCAGTAGTGGTGTTTTGGTTGCAAGCTAGTAACATAGGATAGTGGTCTGACCCTATCTTTGGCAAGTGAGTTACTTCGAACTGTGGCTGCCATTGTTGAAGGGCATAGTTAGCTAGACATCTGTTCAGTCTTTTGAAGATACAATCTTCCTCTGCTCTCCCATTCCACCATGAGTAAATGCTGCCCTTAAAGCTGTCTCAGAGATGTTGCAAGTGTTGGTGCAATGTCTGAAGTCTTCTACTTCATTTAGAGATACTGGGAGTCCTCCAAACTTCTCTTCTTCATCCCATATCACATTAAAATCACCCCTACCAGCCATGGCATTATTACATCTCTAGCAAGATTATACATACTGTCTCACAGCTCAATCCTCTCAGCAGCATCATATTTTGCATATACAAAGGTAGCAATGAAAGAAGAGTGTGTCTCCTTGTTTGTCAGTTGTAGTGTTAGTTGTTGTTCCATATCATTTAGTACCTCTGCTTCATGATCATCATCCAAAAATACCCATATCTTGTTCGAAACATTGGCATAGCACTTTGGCATCCCAATCCTCCTTTTGTATCCCTCCAGCTTTTTAAATTTTTGCTTTGGTTCCATAAGCCCAATAAATTAAAAATGGTGTTGTCTGTGCATATTGATCAGTCGCTCAAAAGCTTGCTGAGTGTTGACTGATCTTATATTCCATATGATTTCAATCATGATTGGGGGTGGGGTTTAGAGAGGATCCTCCTGGTTTGAACCCCTGACATTACATTTTGATTGTCTTTGCCCTGCTTTTTCTTGCCCCTTTTAGCTGGTTTTCTTGTATCCATAAGCTTTGGTGATATGTCTACTTGTCTTGCTACATTGATGAGGTTTTGAGAGATAGATTCCTCATCAAGGTCCCTTCTTGTTTCTGTTGAATGATCTCCTTCTTCCTTGTCTCCTCTATATTCTACTAATTGTGTATCGATATCTGCTTGGCTCATTCTTGTGATCGTTGTGGAGTGGCTCAGCTGTTCTTTATTGGTTGTAGCTTCAAATAAAGTAGTAGCAGCCTCCTCCATGTGTAGAAACTTCCTGACTTGACCTCCAGAGTTCTGACCATTGTGACAATTGAATTGGGGCTTGGTGAGGATATTTGACAGACTCACTTCCAATGCGATACTCTCATTTTTGATTATTGATAACTCCTCATCTTTGTGGTTAATTTGAAAGTCTTCTTTTCTGTCTTGTTGTTGAGCCTTGTCCTTTATACTATGTACATTTGGTTCTTCTTCCTCATCAGTTGCATCCTCATCACTTCCCATACCTTCTGGTACTACTTCTTCATCTGATCCTTCTTCTAGTTGCTCACTCCATAGCTTGCCTTCACTGAGTTGGATTCTGTTAGTCTCGTTCACCTCGGGTTTCCTGATTTCTTGGCATGATTGATTTGCTGTGATGTTGTTGATGAAAGCTCTGTTGACCCAATGCCCTGTTGTTTCTTTGCTTTCAAGTGCTATTGCTTTGTCGCCATATCCGTTTACACCTGCTGTGTCTTAGTAATCTACAATGGCTTGCTAGTACCTGGAGTGGTAATTAAATGTGTTGCCTTTGAGGCATGTGTTCCCATTGCTTCATCGGCTACAATTAGTTGATTGTTTTCATTGGCTCTGCTCTGTTCAATCTCCAAGGCTGCAAATTTGTTGTTTGTCTGCAATCTCTGCTCCTCTGTAGTAACTGGTGTTGGTGTCAGTCTACTTTTGGATTGGTCTGCTATTTGTTTGTCCTTTCTTTGAGTTTAATTGACTTTCTTCCATTATAGGCCAATGTTGCCAACCACCTTCCACTTGATAGGATCATGAGAAGTGCTACTTCTTTTGTCTTTTCTTTGGGTTTCTGCTTTTCATCCTTCAGTAATTCAGGATGGAGTTTCCAGCATTCTAGCATGTCATGACCTTGTAGTTTGCACTGTTTGCAGTATTTAGGTAAGAAGTCATACTGAACCTTTACCCATTCAGTTCTTATGCTCCCTGTATGTTCATTCTCAATATCCATGCAGACCTTCTTTGGCAGTTCTGTTACCAGATCAACTAGAACCTTGACTCGTGCACAACTTGGTCGAGTTTTGTTGAGTGTTGCCATATCTACATGCAATGGTTTTTCAACAGCTGAGGCTAAAGAAAAGAGGCATTCTTTAACAAATTAGGTGGGTAGCAGATTTGGGAATGAAATCCAAGCCATTGCTTTGGACGTTTCTTCTCCTTCTTTGAATTTGGCGTCATAAATCAGTGTCCTCATCTGATATTCGTACCCATCTTTTGCTTTCAGATAGTATATTGCTTTCGATGTGAAGTTGATAAAGTCTTGCCATAAAGTCAGTCGAATTAGTATGTGTCTGTCTCTGAGGAGTCCAATGTTGCAGTCACCTTTAATTCCACACTGAGTAGGAATTAGCTTGTGCAGCTCATGAATCTCACGCCACCTATAAGAAAATTTGCCGATTACTGCATATTGAAGGCCTTCGATTATGTTCATTCTATCAACTTCTGCTTCTGTAAATTTGACATAGGGCTGACCTTGTAAGAAGCTTGCTCTTTTGAAAGGTATTCGCTCGATTTGTGCAGTCGCATTAGGGTTTACTGTTAGGGGCGAATTTTAGGGTTGAGGGTCTAAGTATACGACTGTAGTCTAGGGGTTGTTTGTTGGTTGTGTTTGTGGTGAGTGGTTGGGATGTGCAAGGGGGAGATTCGCCAGCTGGTTGAGGTCCGGCCGGCGTCGCCATGGATGGCGATGAGGACTTCGTATTCGTCGCCTCGCTTTCTCTCTCTTATCGCCAGAGCCTCTCTCACTACACGTTAGGAAAGGCCCGCTTCGGAATCTCGTTATGAACGCTGGCCTTGTCACTTTGGTGGTTTCAGTGGTGCATATTTGGAGGCAGAGGTTCATTTGTTAGAGGCCACCCTCATAGGTCAATTTAGTCGGCAATTCAGGTAGCAGATGGCGCTTCGGGCAGCCGTGGTTCTTATGGGACTCATCCTAAGCAGCTACCCTATAGTGTACCTTCAGCTTCTATCATCGCACTACTGATTCAAAGCTATCACAGTTGTTATCTGGGCCGTCAAGGTGAGTCTCAGCTTCAGCAACCACAACAGTCAAGAGAGTACTTTGAGTATAGAGGTACGGGTCATATCAGAAGGTATTGTCCCAGACTTCAGAGTAGTGTCCCTCAGCAGGGTTCTCGTGGCATGATTTCCGCACCTATTGCTCCACCGGTGCTCGGCCAGCTAGAGGAGGCCTCAGACAGCTAGAGGTGATGGTTAGGCTGTTAAAGGTGGAGGCTATCTAGTTAGAGGCCGTCCAAGAGGTGGAGGTCAGAGTGGTGGGGCTCAACCCCATTTTATGCATTCTCAGCTAGACTTGAGGCAAAGTCATCTGATGCCGTCATCACAGGTATTGTTTCAATTTTCCATAGAGATGCCTTAGTTTTATTTGATTCGGGCTCTACTTATTCATATGTGTCATCCTATTTTGCTTCATATCTGGTTATACCTCGTGATTCTTTGGATGCTTATGTCTATGTGTCCACGCCTGTGGGAGATTCTATTATGGTAGGTCGTGTTTATCGCTCGTGTGTGGTTCCTATTGGGAGCTTTGAGACTAGGGTAGATATTCTACTTCTTGATATGTTGAACTTTAATGTTATCTTGGGCATGGATTGGTTGTCACCTTATCACGCTATTTTGGATTGTCACGCCAAGACTGTGACATTAGAGTGGAGAGGGACTCCTGGCCATTCTACTAGCAGCGTTATTTCTTATGTGAAGGCTCGTGTATGGTCGAGAAAGGGTGTTTGGCATATCCGGCATATATCTGCGATTCTAGTGCGGAGATTCTAGAGGTGTTTGATTTGCCGGGGATGCCACCCGACAGAGATATCAAATTTTGCATTAACTTGGCTCCGGGCACTCAGCCTATTTCCATTCCATCATACCGTATGGCCCAAATTGAGTTGATGGAATTGAAGGAGCAGTTGCAGGATTTTCTTGATAAGGGACTCATTAGACCTAGTGTCTCGACTTGGGGTGCACCGGTGTTATTTGTAAAGAATAGGATGGTTCAATGAGGATTTGTATAGATTATCCGCAGTTGAACAAGATCACTATCAAGAACAAGTATATGTTGCTGAGGATGATGACTTATTTGATCAGCTTTAGGTGCCAAAGTATTTTTGAAGATTGACATGAGATCTGGATACCATCAGTTGAAGATTAGGGCATCAGATGTCCCAAAGACAGCTTTTCAGACTCGGTATGGTCACTATGCGTTCTTAGTGATGCTACTTGGCTTGACTAATGCCCCATCAACCTTTATGGATTTGATGAACTGAGTGTCTAAGCCCTATTTGGATTCTTTTGTGATCGTCTTCATTGATAATATTTTAGTTTACTTCCGCAGTTGAGAGAAGAATGAGCAACATCTGCGGATCATACTTCAGACTCTAAAGGATCGTCAGTTTTATGCCAAGTTTTCAAAGTGTGAGTTCTGGTTGGATTCGGTTGCCTTTTTGGGCCATGTTGTATGTTCCGAGGGCATTAAAGTGGATCCTAAGAAGAATGAGGCAGTTCAGAACTGGCTTAGACCTACTTCAGCTATAGAGATTCATAGCTTCTTCCATTTGGTCGGTTACTATCACCGGTTCGTGGAGGGCTTTTCATCTATCTTAGCACTATTGACTAAGTTGACCCAGAAGGGTACTATTTTCAGATTGTCCGACTAGTGTGAATTGAGATTTCAGAAGCTCAAGACTGCATTGACTACATCCCTAGTGTTGGTGTTGCCTACCGCTTCGGGATGTTACTCCGTGTATTGTGATGCATCGCGTATTAGGCTTGGTTCGATATGGATGCAGGATGGTCGGGTGATCACCTACGCATCTTGGCAGTTGAAGGTTCATGAGAATAACTACCCTGTTCATAATTTGGAGGTTTCAAATATTGTTCACGCGCTGAAGATTTGGAGGCACTATCTGCACGACGCTCATTGTGAGGTCTATACTGACCATCAGAGTCTCCAGCACCTGTTCAAGAGAAAGATCTTAATTTGTGGCGGTGGAGATGGCTAGAGTTGCTGAAAGGCTATGATATCACCATAGTATATCATCCGTGAAAGGCCAATATGGTGGCTGATGCATTGAGTAGAAAGGGGAAAAGCATGGGCAGTTTGTCATATTTACCGGTAGCGGAGAGGCCACTAGCCAATCAGTTTGTGAGATTGGATGTTTCGGAGCCCAGTCGGGTTCTTGCTTGTCGTGGCACACTCTTCGTTGTTGGAGCATATCAAGGCTCACCAATTTGATGATCCTCACTGGTTAGTATTGAAGGAAACAATGCAGAGAGGTGGTGCCAAGGAGGTTATGATTGGAGATAATGGTTTTATGCGACTTCAAGGCCTGATTTGTGTTCCAAATGTTAATGGGTTGAGAAAGTTGATCCTTGAGGGGGCTATTAGTTCGCATTATTCGATTCACCCAAGTGTCATGAAGATGTACCATGACTTGAAACAACACTATTGGTGGCGGAGAATGAAGAAAGACATCATTGCTTATGTATCTCAGTGTTTGAATTTTCAGCAGATGAAGTTGAACATCAAAAATCGGGTGGATTGACTCATAGATTGGAGATACCAGAGTGGAAGTTGGAGCACATCACTATGGATTTCGTGGTATGCTTGCTATGGACCTTGAAGAAATATGACACAGTTTGGTAAATTGGACCGGTTGACTAAGTCCGCACACTTTATTCCGGTGGCGATTTCCTATTCTTCGGAGAGGTTGGCTTAGATTTACACACAGGAGATTATACACCTACACAAAATACCAATTTCCATCATTTCTGATGAGGCACACAGTTCACATCGCCTTTTTGGGGAGCCGTGCAGCGTGAGTTGGGCACGCAGGTTGAGCTGGGCACATAGTTTCATCCTCAGACGAACGGACATTCCAAGCGCACTATTCAGATCTTGGAGGACATGTTACGTGGCTGTGTTATGGATTTTGGAGGTTCATTGGATTAGTTCTTACCTCTACCAAAGTTCGCCTACAACAATAGTTACCAGTCGAGTATCCATATGGCGTCGTATGAGGCCTTATATGGGAACCGATGTCATTCGCCAATTGGTTAGTTTGATTCCGGAGAAGCTATGTTGTTGGAAACTGAATTAGTCCGTGATGTTATGGAAAAGGTTAAGGTGATGCAGGAATGACTTCGTATAGCTCAGTCCAGACATAAGAGTTATGCGGACTGGAAGATTGTGGATGTAGCTTATGTGGTAGGCGAGAAGCTTCTTCTCTGAGTGTGGCCTATGAAGGGTGTAATGCAGTTTGGGAACAAGGGCAAGTTGAGCCCGTGATTTATTGGGCCATTTGAGATCTTAGAGAGAGTTGGGGAGGTTGCCTACAAGCTTGCATTGCCTCCTAGCCTATCAGGAGTACACCAGGTATTCCATGTTTCCATGCTTCGGAAGTACCATGAGGACAACTCGCATGTTTTGGACTTCAGCACAGTTTAGCTTGATGAGAATTTGGGCAATGAGGAGGAGTCGGTGGCCATTCTAGCCCGATAGGTTGAAAAGTCAAGATTAAGAGTTTTCTTCTGTGAAAGTGCAATTGAGAGGTCAGCCGATCGAGGCAGCTACCTGGGAGGCCGAGTCCAATATGCGGAGTAGATACCCACACCTTTTCACCAGTCCAGGCACTTTTCTATGTCTGCTTGAGGTGGAGAATGTGACGACATGATAAGTCGTTTTGAGTACTAGCCCTTATTTTTGTGTTCCGAAACCTATATTACCTTCATTCAATTTTTCTTGATTTGCGTGTGTAGTCCGTGTTGTTTTCCGAAAAGTTTTTACGTAAAAAATTAAAGAAAATGTGATTTTTTCCTTTAAAAACAACTTTATTTTAATACAGTCAACATTTTGGCTAAACAACCTCGGATCAGTGTTTTGGTGATTCCAGTAGGTTTGCATTGTAATTTTGGAATTGGCATATGCCTGGAATTGAATTCTGAGGTCCCTAGGTTGATTTGACTAATTTTTTCGGAAGTTAGCAATTTGAATATTTGGAAATTCCCTAGGTTTGACTGTAGGTTGACTTTATGGTTATTCGATTTGGATTATGGTTTTGGAACTTGGTATAGGTTCATCTTTCTATATGAAACTTGTTTGCAAAATTTGGTGCAATTCAAAGCTAGTTTGATAGTACTCAGATGCTTGGTTGTGATCTTAGAGGTTTTTGAGTCTTCTTTTGAATTTCATGCATTTTGATGTCCCATTCGTGGTTCTAGATGTTATTTTGATGTTTTGATCACGCGAGCGAGTTCGTTTGATGTTATTACACTTGTGTGCATGTTCGGTTTGGAGCCCAAGGGGCTCGAGTGAGTGTCAGATAGGCTTCAGATCATTTTGAACTTGTAGAACAACTATTTTTGGTGTTTGGTGTATTGTGCTTCGCGATCGCGAATCTTTTCTGGCAATCACGAAGCTTCTCTCGCGATCACTAAGGGGAAACTTGGGCTGGGGGCTAGATGTTCTTCGCGAATGCGAGGAGAGGTTGCAAATGCGAAGCCATGGGGGGCTTATCTTACGCGAATGTGATAGGCATCCTGCGAATCAAAAGAATATAGTCAGAATCAAATATTATGACAACACAAGTATGATGATGACAGTAACAATAAAAAACTCAAAGGAATTATCATAATCGGCTCGTTCATATGACAGAAATTTAGACATGCTTTCAAGTTTTCCAATTAAAACCCAACACTGATAAGAACATGTCTAATATAGCTAGCATGAGGAACGATACATCTCTATGCCTACATGTCAAGAATGGATGTCAAATGAATGATTACATGGTGATATCCCAAATACTCTCACTCTTAGTGTACTCAATCTGTCTACCTCAAATGCCCGCTCATCACTCACACACAATCACTTAGCACTATACGGGTGCCTGGCATCAATTTCCCTCACCAAAGCACGTGTATATATCACTATGCCTGCGCTCACTGCTGCTATGTCAGAATCCGGAGGGACGAATCCCGCTCAAGCGCTAACCAAAGCCAATAACGCATGTTGTAGCGTGTAGCCTGATCCACATAGTAACAATAGTAAAGCCACGGTGGCCTGCTGCGATGTGCAGCCCGATCCACAATAACACTCTCAACACGGCTCTACAACCCACCTCAGTCATCAACCTCTCAAGTCTCAAGGGCTCACAATCTCATATCACTCAGCCCAACAACTCAACATAAGGAACAACAATGATAACATACGATGTAATCATGAATGATGAACAGAGACTGACATATGATATGCAAATGAAGAACCATGACTGAGTGTATAAATACAGTTAAAACATGTAACTAAAAACAACAGAAATAGCCTCAATAGGTTTCAACCGAATAAGCACATAGCTTAACATTATTTCTAACATGAATCACAGCTCATTTACTTTAACAAGTAGGAATTTCACAGATAAAACAAGACTAGATAGCATCACAGTATAAAAATCAACCCGAATCATGATTACCACGGTGCACACCCACATGCCGGCCACCTAGCATGTCGGTCACCCCAACACAACATAAATAACATATTTACCAAGGATAATTACCCTCAATTCCAAGATTATAAATGTTGCTTACCTCAAACGCGCAAATAATACACCAATAAGCCCTTCCCACGCGTATCGGCCTCCGAACGACTCGAATCTAGTCGTCACAAACAACTTAATATCAACAAACAATGCCTTAGGAAACAACTTCAAACAATATCGTTTCAATCTTTACCAAAATCAAAAAGTCAACTCAAAAAGTCAACCCGGGGCCCGCACTTCGGAACCCGATCAAAGTCACAAATTTCAAACACCCATTCCGATACGAGTCCAACTGTACAAAAATTAATCAATTCGGACTCCAAATCGAACTTCAAATCCTTAATTTTCATTTTTGAAAAGTTCATACAAAATCCCCACTTTCTTCACTTTAATTCACCAAATAAATGATAAAAACTAAGACGGAATCATGAATAATGAACAAATCCGAGTCAAAAACACTTACCCTGATCAAAATCATGAAAATCCCATCAAAAATCGCCCAAAACCGAGCTCTACAACTCAAAATATGATATATTAACTCTAACTATCGAAATGGGTTTTTAATAGTCTGCCTAGTCCTTTCCTCTTCGCGAACGCGATCTTCCGCGTTCGTGAAGCACAAATCTCCCCAGCTGTCAATCCTCCTTCGCGAAGCGATGACCCTGTCGCAAAATCGATGACCATTGACCCCCATGCCTACGCAAATGCGAAGGCTAAAAGCCTGATGCCCCCAAGCCGGCCTTCCTTCTGCGCGATTGCGGCTCCCTAATCGCGATCGCGATGCACAGACTTTTCAAGCCTTCATGAAAGCGACCCCTGCATTGCGAACACGAAGAGCAACAACCACCCGCCATCAGTAACAATACGAGAACGTGAACCCTGTGTCGCGAACGCAATGAAACCCACACCAGATATCCGAAACACCCTCGGGGCCCCTGAGACCCTATCCGAACATACTAACAAGTCCTAAAACACGATACAAGCTTACTCAAACCTTCAAATCACATCAAACAACACCAAAATCATGAATCGCACATCAATTCAAGCCTAATTAAACTAATGAACTTCCAACTTCCAAAACCGATGCCGAACCATACCAAATCAACTCCGAATGACCTCAAATTTTGCACACTAATTTCAAATGACACAACGGAGCTATTCCAACTCCCTTAAAAAAATTTGAACCCGGTATCAACAAAGTCAACTCTCGATCAAATCTTCAACTTTTCCAACTTTTGCCAATTCAAGCCAAGACGACCTACGGACCTCCAAATCAATACCAGGACATACGCCTAAGTCCAAAATCACCATAAAAAGCTATTGGAACCATCCAAACTCTATTCTGGAGTCGTCTACACAAAAGTCAATCTCTTATCAACTTTTTCAACTCCGGCTTCCAACCTTAGGTCTAAGTGTCCCAATTCACCCAGAAACCTCCCAGAAACCAATCCAACCACCCTGGTAAGTCACATAATCATAAATGAATATAGAAGAAGAGATAAATAGGGGAACGAGGCTACCATACACAAAACAACAGTCTGCGTCATTACATACTACAAGTTCTTTATTCCCCAACCCGAAATCTCATTTCATCATTTTTTCCATCAAGCCTCAACTTTATTTCGTCATTACACTTGTATTGATTATTGTTCTGAAAATAGGATAGAATGTTTCGTTTCCTAGTTATTTCCCATACAAAAGTATCATGACTCTTCTAACTGCAACTCATGTTGCTAAGTATCATCAGTTCCTGCCCTTACAACAATAATATGTTTAACATATCACAGTTCAAGTTCGTCTTATCTTTATTATCTTGTTCTAATATTATACCTTCAATCCATGCTTAAATACCTTTCTAGCAAATACAACTACTTTACACCTCGCAATCCATGCATATGTATTTGAACAAGTACGACTCCTTAGGCTAAATCCCTATAACATCCATACAACTTTCCATACCATACACCATTTTTAGAATGCTAAATGTAATAAGCGTACAATCCATCTTCATGTCATCATCATAACAATTTTTTTTCCTGACAATAGTCAATATCCCACCTTCATATCATCATGCTTCGTGCAATTAGTATATGTACTTGTATATTTTCCACTATTCATGGAATCTAGTAAGTGGTGACCCGATCATCGTACGGTAATTTCTTTTGTACCTCCATAGTATCTTCAACCTCATCCCCGTGCATAATATGTTAGGGATTCCAGATGCATCATTCAATAGCATTTGGAGACTTGTAACCTCTCAACTCCAGTACGTATCATTACCATTTTTAAAGTTCTTGAGCCTTAAGTGGTCAAACTTCTCTGAGAAAGATAAAAAGTAAACTCTTATAGTTTGGAGCCCAACTCCAACAACATATATAATATTGACAACTTGCCATAAATTGTTACTTTGCCTCATACATCATCTCAAATATTCGTTTCTCTTAATTTATAAGAGTGCATCAGATCTAATTTAATCACTCCACTTGACACATGTATAAGTGCTTTGGAGCTTACCTTTGAAAATTCTCAATTCTCACAAGTTCAAAAGGACAAAATAAGGTTTATCCCAACTAATCAAACTCAAGGTTGTTATTTCACATAATTTTACCATCTTTGATAATCTATGTTTCTTCTTGTACCTTTCCAAGTTACGCCTTTGTGTATATCATGTCTTAATAGTTTTTTTCACTCACCCGCTTAATTCCACCAACCTCATCCACGTATACCCTGGTATGCTATAACGATCTGACTGGTCGTTTTGACCTTTATCGTTTCATTCAGTAGTTAGAGATCTTGAGTGACTTTATATTGTGTAATATGACTTGTGTGCATGGTTGGTTTCGATTTTTGAATGATTTGGGATTAATTTGGAATAATGATTTGCATTTTACAAGCTTAAGTTGAAAATATTTACCGATGTTTTGATGGCTCTGATAGGTTCGTATTGTGAATTTGGACTTAGGTGTGTTCCCAGAATTAAATTCGGAGGTCCCTAGGTTGATTTCACTTGTTTTGCCGAAATTTGGCAATTTGAAGGTTTAGATATTCCTAAGGTTTGACCGTATGTTGATTTTATGCCTATCAGGTTTCGATTTTGGTTTGGGACTTGGAGTAGTTCTGTTTTCTTATTTGGAACTTGACTGCAAAGTTTGGTGCCATTCCAAGTTGATTTGATTGGAATCAGATGCGTGGTTGTGTTTTTGAAGTTCTTGAGTACCAATGTGAATTTCATGTGTTTTGAGGTCTATTTCATGGTTTTGAAATGTTATTTTGATGTTTTGATCGCGCGAGCGACTTTGTATGATATTTTTATACTTGTTTTGATGATTAGTGTAAATCCCCGGAGGCTCGGGTGAGTTTCGGACGCATTTTGGAGTGTTTGCAAGAGTTTTAGTTTTGTTGGTTTTAGAGCAAGTGCTTCAGGTCATGCAAATGCGAGATATGGTTCGCATTTGCGAGGTAGGGTTGGCATTTTCTAGGTTTGCTGGGGACTGCATGGTTCACTTTTGCGAACTTTAATCGCATTTACGATTGGGCTTATGGGCAGGGGTAGTCTCAATTGCAATCATTTGATCGCTTTTGCGGAAGGGGAGGATCTTGCGAATGCGAAGTCTGTGTCGCATTTGCGACTTTCCTTGGGTTTATCAGGCGCCACATTTACGATGGTATGTCTGCATTTGCGAGGGTTCGCATTTACGAACCCAGGGTCACAATTGCGACTTCTGCACCTGAACAAAAGGGCTGGGCAGATGGGATTTGGCTGCATTTTTTATATTTTAGAACCCTAGACTCGGTAGGAGGGGATTTTGAGAGGGAATTTTCACCTACAATTATTGGAAAATTTTGTCTAGGTTTTAAAAAATGAAAGAATTAGGATTTGAGAGTCGAATTGGACTCGAATTTGAAAACAAAATACATATATAGACTCCTGGGATTATGGGTAATTGAGATCTACCCTTGGACCCTGGTTTTGACCGGACTAGCCCAGGGTTGACGTTTGTTGACTTTTGGGAAATTGTATAAAGATCATAGCTTTATTAATCGTAATTGGTTTCTCTTGCATTATTTGATGATATTAAGTCATTTTTTGTTAGATTTGAGCTATGCGGAGGCGAATTTTGAAGGAAAAGTTATTTTTGAGTGTTTATTTGGCCTAGTTGAGATAAGTATCCTGCCTAACTTCGTTGGGGGAACTACCCTATAGGATGGTTTGATTGCACTATTTGAATTACGTTAAAGACGTGTACACGAGGTGACGAGAGTGTACCCGACCTTATGTGCGGAAATTGACCGGTTTAGACTCTTAGGTGTCTTATATGCATTTAATTGAAGTTGTTGTTACATGTTCTATCTTTCATTGTCAAGCCTACTCTTATATGTTTTTATCACAACCCTAACCCCGAACACGGTCGTGATGGCGCCTCTCGTGAAGACAAGGCCAGCCAATTTAACCAAAATCTCATTTTAAGCAGTAAACTAATAAGAAAACAATACAAGCATAGTTTAATAGCAATCATTCGCGGAAAATATAGCTAACCATCCCGACAACAGCCCAAACCGGGGTGTCACAAGTCATGAGCCACTATGAATCCTAATAACAAGTCTACTAAATACAATATCTGGCACAACTGTTTATAGGATATAGAAACAACATGATAAAAGAGATACGGGGCTGCGGACGCCAATAGCTACCTCGTAGTCTCTGAATCACCGCCTGGACGCGAGAAATCAATACTCTGGAGCGGAACCAACAATGCCTGAATCTGCACACATGGTGCAGGGAGTAATGTGAGTACTTCTAACTCGGTGAGTAATGAACGTAAATAATGACTGAAAGTAAGAAAACACATAAAGCACAAGGCATTCTATAATGGAGCATTTAAAACATCATTCGCAAACAGTAAAACAGTGAGAAATTCAAGTAAAATCTCCTTTCAACAGGTAAGAACATGTATTTTCCAGATAATCAAAGTGAAGTACAACGTCACCCCTTGGGCTATAAATCAGTAAATTCGCCCCTCGGGCAATATCATAGAACAGTACCAGCCCCTCGGGCTATAATTTCAGAACAATATCGGCCCCTCGGGAAATCACCTAGTACAACATCAGCCCCTCGGGCTATCACATAATACAATATCAGCCCCTCGGGCTATCACATAATACAACATCAGCCCCTCAGGCTATCACATAGTACAACATCAGCCCCGCAGGCTATCACATAATACAATATCAGCCCCTCGGGCTATATTTCACATCACAATGGGTACCCGCGCTCACTGGGGGTGTACAAACTCCGGGAGGGGCCCGTTACGGCCCAAGCGCAATATCAAGCCACCTCGTGCCACATATCTAGGCCATCGGCCTCATATCAATCAAGCCACCTCTTGGCGTATATACAATATCTCAAGCCCTCGGCCTCATATCAGTCACAAGCCACCTCGTGGCACATAAAGCATCTCAGGCCCTCGCCCTCATATCAATCACAAGTCACCTCGTGGCACATAAAGTATCTCAGGCCCTCGGCCTCATACCACTCAGTAAAACCTCACATCTGGCCCTCGACCGCACTCAGTCAGAAAATCATCACAAGCCCCTCGGGCATAGTAAAACAATAGTTCTCAGCCCAAAAATATCATTAAAATATTATTTGTCTCAAAATTGAGTGAAAGTGGCTGAGTTGTAAAATAGTGAAAACAGCATGACTAAGTTCAAGTATTAAGTCAAAATAGTGAGGAAACAATGATAAAGATCCCTGAAGGGTTCAAATAATTGGCACGAAACCCCAATATGGCAATCAGCCCAAATCATGATAATAACAAGTAAGTTTCACTCAAATGCGTAGTAAAATCATCAATCGGGATGGACCAAGTCACAATCCCTAGTAGTAATATACCCCACGTTCATCATCGAGCGCGTGCCTCACTTCAATGTAGCACTACGATGTACAGTCCGGGGTTTCAAACCCTCAAAACATCATTTACAATCACTACTCACCTCGAACCAGCTAAATCCCTAGCTCGCGACGCCTTTGCCCTTCGAATTGCCCTCCACGCGCGTCGAATCTATCCAAAATCAGAACTAATTGTCACAATAAGTTGGGGTAACAAAGCCCAATCGAAATAAATCGGAAAATACCAAGAAATTACGAAATTAGCAAAACCCGAGCCCCGGGCCCACTTCTCGAAGCTCAGAAATTTTACATCAACGGGTTCCTTATCTCCCAACGAGTCCAACCATACAAAAATTATCGAATTTCGACATCTGATTGACCTCCAAATCTTTAATTCCAAACTTAAGGATTTTTCACAGATATTCCAACTTAAATCACCAATTAAATACTAGATATAGCGATATACTGGAGTAATTTGACCAAAGTTGAGTTAAAAATACTTACCCCGATGTTTCCCTTGAAAGTCTCCCAAAAATCGCCTCGAAATTAGCTTCAATCCGAGCTCTATAGCTCCAATTAAATTTAAGATGGTCAAAATCCCCTCCTCTAAGAATTTGTCCAAGAAAGTCTCCTTTGGATATAGTTTTGAGGTTGATTTTGCTGTGATTTAGGGTGTTTTGGAGGTGTTTCTCTTAGATGGTAACGATAGTGGGTTTTGCATCGCCAATGGGTACTGCTTTCTATT
The DNA here is from genome assembly GCA_002018475.1 of Nicotiana obtusifolia. Lineage (NCBI taxonomy): Eukaryota > Viridiplantae > Streptophyta > Magnoliopsida > Solanales > Solanaceae > Nicotiana > Nicotiana obtusifolia. The sequence continues at coordinate 165,920 of MCJB01053018.1, forward strand.
TATAAAGGGTCAAAATCGGGACAAAAATACCCCAGTCGGGTTTAAAATGCGACCGCATATCCGCCACATATCCAACATGCGGTCCGCATCTTCACTATGGCCATCGCAGATCGTAACCCTAGCCTTCACCGCAATTCAGTGTGAAGCATGGTTTGCGGTCCGCGTTTTGACCGCATTTTTTACGTTGGTTTTTTTTTTGCCCAGAAATCTGTCTCGGTCTGCGGTCTCAGTGTGGTGGATATGCGGTCCGCATTGTGGAAATGCGACCGCATTCTTGACGTCATTCTTTGCCTAGAAAACTGTCTGGGTCTGCAATCTGGGTGTATGGTTTGCGGCTCGCATACTGGGTTTGCGATAGCATATCCCGCTTTGCGATACCTCTTTGTTCTCTTACAAAATTACAACTTTTTTGGTTTTTCTGCAACTTTTCCAAGGATGAAATAGTCCGTTTAACTACCCTAAACTCACCCGAGGCCACTAGGCCCCCAACCAACTATGCCAACATATCCCATAACGTTTATTCGAATTTGTTCTAACCGTCGGGACGCTCAAACAACCTCTCAACACCAAATTCCCGTTGGATTCAAGCCTAAGAATTTCAAAATTTTCTAAGTTACTCTTTTAATCAAAAACCTAATCAGACCATGTCCGAATGACATGAAATTTCGCACCCACATCCCAAATAACATAACGAAGCATAATAAGGTAGAAATGGAAAAAACGGAGCGGTAACTCATGAGTCGATTGGCCGGGTCGTCACAGTTTTACTTGAAGATGTTACCTCTTTTATTGTCATGTTACCTCTTTATATTTGACTTATTCTTATTTGAAGTCATTATTAAATGTTATCTCTTTCATTTTTAAGTTTATTCTTCGGTTTCTTTGTGTTGTTGCAATTGTTGTGTTGATTTACTTCCCGTACTCTCGTGTTGTTGTTGTTGTTGTTGTACTCAGTGTTGTTGAGTTGTGGGCTATGTATTGTTGTGGTATTGATATTGTTGTTATGGAAATGTTGTGGCATATGGGCACGTATGGTGTGAGTTATTATGTTATGTTGTTGTGTTTTTGGCACATATGAAATTGTTGAGAGGATTGCCGGGGTGTTTGCATGTGAGTTGTTCGTACTATTGTTATTATTGATATTTGCACTTGCATTGAGACAAAGGGGGCTATGTATGTTGGGTTTGCGCATGTGGAGAGACAATGTGGGATAATTATTGATGCTCGTGTGCCGAGACAAGATGGGCATTTACTTTCTTGTTGCGCAAGCGGGCGAGACAAGGGGATCTATATCGGGAATGATTTGTGATGGCATAGGGGCATCATTATTGATGATATATGTCTGGTGGTATGACTTCCTTGTGTGTGTCATGCATATTATGGGTTTTGTTGCGTTGTTTCCAATGTGCTACTCGGTGTCTCTAATTTTATATGTTGAATGGAGCTATGATAGTACACTTGCATAAGCATACACTGTAATGTCAACTATATTAGTCCAAGAGTATGAATCTTGATGTTTATTGATCATGTACATGTATTCTTATATACATGCCTTTTGTGTGCAGATATGAGTTGTCCGTGCGGATATGAGGTATTGTTGTTATTTACACGTGAGTTGTACGAGCGAATATGAGATATTGTTACTACTGGCATGTGAGTTGTCCGTGCGTACATGAGGTACTGTTACTAGTGGCATGTGAGTTGTCTGTGTAGATCTGAGGTATTAATGGCATTGGCACGTGAGTTGTCCATGCAACATATGAGTTTTCCGTGCTGTTGTGATTGACAATGGGGGAACGAGATGCCATGTACTTATGAATTGTGATTTGGACTCGTGATTTGTGATTATGAGGTGTGGTACCTCAGAGTGATTCTTATGTAGACCTTGTGATAGAATGGTTTGATTATTTGGTTGTCATTTGTTTTCCTTAATTGATTCCACTGGTACATTAGCTGTGTTCTGATTATATGCTGCAATATCACATGTCTACTCCTTGTTGTTATTTGTTGATTCTACTTTCCATTGCTAGCATTATATTATTATTCTTCCATATTTAGCTTTATATTGATATTTGTTTCGCCATTAGCTCTATATTAGTATCTTGCACATGTTATTATGTCTAGTAGGTGTCTTGACTTGAACCTCGTCACTACTCCATTGAGGTTAGTCTTGATACTTGCCGGGTACCGCTGTGGTGTACTCATGCTATGCTTCTGTACATTTTTGTGCAGATCCAGGTACATTTTTGTGCAGATCCAGGTATACCTGCCATTGCGTTCATGCCTCGGAGTCACCTTCTAGAGTTTATTTTATTCAATTTATTTTTAATCCAAACAGTGATGTATTTGATATACTAGTACTCTCGGTAGATCTTATGACTCCGTACTATTGATTTTGGAAAATGTATAACTATTGATCATTTTTAGCTATGTATGTCATTTAATGGTTCATGTTAATTGTTAAATGGTTAAAATCTGTTAATAACTCAGCATGTGTTTGGCTTACCTAGTCCTAGGGACTAGGTGCCATCACGATCCTCAAGGTGGGATTTTGGGTCGTGACATATGCACCATTGAAGGTCAACATCCATTAGTATCTCATCTTTATATTGGAGGTATTCAAGGTTCACCTACCCTTCTTATACATATGACATGCTTCGAATAACTTGAACTTGCGCCCATATGTGATACTTCATTTCTTACAATTCACTTCCTTACATGTGACATTACCATAACAACGATCTCGTCATGTCGAGAGTCTGTCAATCTATAGTGAGAGTGAGGGTCAACTCTTATGTTTTGCCTTGTTCGCTTTTTCTGAACATTATGAAGGTTATCTTACAATCTCTCTTCTAAAAGATCTTTTTGGTCATTCTTGACATTATTCCAAATACATCCTCATTTTTATGAGTCATAAGGTGCTCGGTACAAACTTGATTGATTCACATACTCTTGCAAATTCGGTTCTTGTTATTCCTTGACATCTTATCACGATAATTAGAGGTACAACCTTCCTATTTATCTTGGGACCATTGTGTTTTCTTCTTTTTACCTTTACCACACTCACTATTAGTGACTATCACAATGATTGATCGTCTTGACATCTTGACTAAGAATCAAAATTTTAGACTAGGGCCTTACCTTTTTAAGGTTCCTTTTTCACGTCCCCTAGTACAAGTTTTTGTACGTTCTGGCTCTATTCTGGTAAACTAGCTGACATTATTATCTCCTTTTTCTTTTCATCAGCCCTCAGTATTTATTTGAAAATTCTTATTCACCTCATCTGTATATCTTGACTATATCAGTCCTACTACATTTTTGTTCTTAAACCCTTCTTCTATTTATGGACACTCCGATAAACTTTTCAAGCAACACATGTCTTATCTTGAACCTTGAGCTTCATGCTTTACACTTTTATATATACCATGTCAAATAATCAATATTGGCCGAGAATTATATCTCTCACTTCAGGCACAACGCACGATCTAGAGTGAGAAGAAAGTGAAATTCCCTAGATATCCTTTTAGCCTCTCCGATATAAGTGTGGCCGGCTCCATAGAGTTCCTAGGACTCGTCTTAGAACCTAATGCTCTGATACAAAGTTTTCCACGACCCAAATCCACATGAACGGCACCCAGCACACTACCTGACCCAACGAACCAAACCAAATGATGCATCGAAACCATATGCATTAAAACCAATTTAATCGCAGAATCTCTCTATAAATCATATATATTTTCAAGTAAAATGATGGAATATTTTCCAATTCAACAATACATGAAACCACTCATAATCATAAAAATGAGACTAAGCAAAATAAATATCTATCAATGTATGTCGCGTACAACCCCATTACCACAACTCTTCACAACTATCTATGGAACCTCTATACCAAAGAATAGAAATGAACACTTCGATTAATACCCGATTAATATAAAACAAGAAAACAACCTAATAGCTACCATGGAATAGGAGTGGTGCCTCACCATATACCTCAGGAAGAGAGTCATCCTAGCCATGTTCGTATACCATGTATCATACCTCATCATGAAACATGTATAGTAAGTGCGGCCCTGGAGAGGGGCCCCTGAGGGCTGAGTACACCACCACGGTACTCAATAAGTGTCATAGACTCTATCTAACTCAAATTCCGAAGACATGATATTACAAAAAAAAACTATGCAACCAATATTTGATATAAAGTGATAATCATGCTCTTTTATCATTTTAAATGAAAAGACAATTTAAATGTAAACCATGATATAAGTTTTTAGAACATTTGTATCAATCCAAGATTTCAATAAAAATCATATAAACCCTATTTCAATTGCGTTAAGTCACTAAAATCTGTTTCGGCTCCTTAAGTCTAAACATAATAAAATCATTATCTTTCACCGAGAGTACAATACCGACACTGACATATTAAAATACCACTAGGTGATCAATCTAATAACAAGTATTTGACCCTACTTGTCTGGGTGGCTTCCCGTAGTACCATACGAGTCGACAAAACCTCATTACTTTATGTAATGATCATTTTCCCTCTAAATGGGGGACTTTATCCCACAAACCTCGGCTTAGACATGGAATGTGTCCCTATACCGGCACGTGTAGTTCTATGGTAACCCACTTAATATTCGAACCAATCTCGGTAGTCTCTACTAGTAACTCCCAAAATATTTGAATATCAAAAATTGATTCATAGCCTAATAGCCCCAAATGATCTAATTTTATCAAATCATTATTTTTCATAGCCAATCCAAACCATTTGAACAATATCAAAAGAGTAACTTTTTCCATGTTAAAGCTTTTAGTAATTTAACATCAATCTTTTAAAGATACAATAAATGGTACTCTATTGTTCAAATTTCAAAAGACATAGTTTTTCATGAAAACATATCTTTAGCATTCAAACACTATATACTCTTATCAACACATAAGTTTAATAAAACGTATAACGTTTTCCTCAAGTGTCATCTTGCAAAAACATTTTGAAAATAAGATTCTTACAAAATCACATGACACTTCATAAGTAACAAACATAGAAACACATGGTGACATTCTTTCCGCGTGTCCCCAAAAGAATGAATGCACATTTATAAATAGAATCACGTATTTAACTCAAAACATGATTTTAGAGAGAATTCCTCGAGAAAAGTATGTCATAATCAACTTACCTCAATCTTCAAGCTAAAAATAATACTACACCGCTCCAATTGATTAAAATGCTCAAATATTGCCAACAATTCAATATCTACCATAGATATCCCAACTACAACAAAACAAACACGAAAAAATCCATAAACATCTATTTAGGCTTCACAATTCGGCAACAAGCCTTCAACCATTCCAAATTACCAATATGTCCACCAATTAGTCTATTCAATTACATTCTTATCCTTAACTACTCATTAGGAGTCATTAATTATACTATATTATTTACTCAACATCACCAAGTCACTATTTATTATCTTCTCCAACAAAACTCTATGTCACGACCCAAAATCCTGCCTTAGGCGTCGTGATGGCACCTAGTCACTAAGGCTAGACAGTTAAACCAGTTAAACATGATATGTTAAAATAGATTTTAATGTAAATACCGAAATAAATGTGACACAAGCCTACGTGATGATAATCACAACAATCCTCCTAAGACTAGGTCGTACAAAGTCATGAACTCTAGGTGAATACATAGAAATATATCAAAAATCAAAATACATTACTATTCAGATAACGAATTAACAGTACAATCAAAAGGAAAAGGACTACAAGGGGCTACGACGACCAAGCAGCTCTACCTTGAATCCTCGCGATCAAGAAGCAAACTCTGTTGAGTTCGATATCTCCAATACCTGGATCTGCACAAAAAATGTGCAGAAGTTTAGTATGAGTACACCACGGTCAGTACCTAGTAAGTATCAAGACTAACCTCAGTGGAGCAGTGACGAGGTACAAGTCAAGACACCTACTAGTCATAATAACCTATCCAGTATATAAGTATAAAGCTAATAAAGGAAACAAGAATCAGTAAATGGCAACAAGGGATAAACATGTGATAAAATAGTAAAGTAATCAGAACATTGTTAAAGTACTAATGAAACCAAATAAGGTAAACAAGTGACAACCGAATAATCAAGTCGTTCCAGCACAAGTTTCACAACAAAATTACTCCGAGATACGTCAACTCAAATTCACAAGTCACGAGTCCCTAAATCACAATCGTGTACTCATGGCATCTCGTGCCCAAATTATTAATCACAACCGTACAGACAACTCACGTGCCAATATCTCAATTCGCCCGGCAATAGTCACAAGCTCACCATCACAATCCACCCAGCGTGGTCACTGGCTCAACGTCACGATCCGCCGGGCGTGGTCACAGGCTCCATATAACAATGGAAGCAAATAATACAAGAATACATGCGCATGATCAATTAATGTCAAGTTTCATACTCCTGAAATAGTGTGAACGGCATGCTACGGTGTATGCTTGTGCGAGTGCACTATTAAAGTCCAAGTCAACAAGTAATATCAAAGACATCGAGGATTTCATAGAATATAACACAACAAGTCAAGTAAGGTGCATAACATACTTAATGAAAATCACACCATCACACGAATATCATCAGCATTATGCTCCCAGGCCATCACATATCATCCCTGACATAGCCACCCTTGTCTCTCCGTATTGACAATATTAAAATAGCCACCCTTATCGCTCCGCCCAGACAATAAAAACAATAGCCACCTATATCACTCCGCATAATAGCAACCCTTATCGCTCCACCTAGACAATAAACACAATAGCCACACATATCACTCCGCATAATCAACAGCAGTGAGATACCACCCTTATGCTCCGCATTGCAACAATCAATCCACACACAAATCCACATGTGCTAGCATCACAACAACATGACATATCAATTTGCACCATATGTGCCCACAGGCCACAACCTTTCGAAAAAAAATACCGATGTCAGCACAAAACATAGCCCACGCCTCAACCACTATGTAAACAAGAATCTCAATAACAACAGAATGAAACGGAAAACAACTCAAAAATAAAGGATACTCCATAAAACAACAACTTCAACCAAAACAAATTAATAAATCTCAATAAGTCCAACTTCCATTACTTACTTATTAATGAACTTAACAATGAAAGGCATGACGTATACTAACAACTTCAATTGATTACATATAAGAGTAACTCAACAATGATGGATAGAACATGCACTAACAACGGTCAAATCATGATAAACTTGACATTGAAAGATTTACCATGTAATAGTAGCGTCAAGAGTAAACTCGACAATGGAAGCTAGAGCATGAAATAACGAATACAATCTAGGCATATAAGAATGAATTCAACAACGAAAGATGTAACAAGTAATAACAACTTTTAATTAAATGCATAATGTAACCTAAGAGTCTAAATCGATCAATTTTGCCACATATAACCCGGGTACATACTCGTCACTTCATATACACGTCTTCCACATAATTCAAACAATACAATTAACCCAAATCCTAAGGGGCAGTTTCTCCCACACAGGGTTAGGCAAGATACTTACCTCAAAAGAAGCTAAATCAATACTCTAACAAGTCCTCTCCATGTGAAACAACCTCCGGACTGATCGAATCTAGCCAAAGATTCAACCTCGGGCCCGCACCTCAGAACCTGACCAAACTCACAAAATCCGAACACTCATTCCGATACAAGTCCATCATACCAAAATCATCCAATTCGACCCTCAAATAACTATTTTATATTTTAGAAATGTTTTTACAAAAATCCCAAATTTCTCCAACTCAAATCACTAATTTAAAGATAAAAACAATGATCGAATCATGAATAATAAACAAATACGAGTCAAAAATACTTACCCCAACCCAAATGGTGAAAATCCCCTCCAAAATCGCCCAAATCGAACTCTACAAATCAGATGTGATAAAAACAACCCAACCCTTGATATATATGTAATCTACCAGGGATTTCTGCATTTGCGGACAACATAGCGCATTTGTGCTCTCGCATCTGCGAGCGAAACCCCGCCATCTGCGTCTTAACACATCAAGACCACCGATCGCACCTGTGCAAAAACTATCGTTCTTGCGACTCCGCAGAAGCGAACTTCTCGCATTTGCGATCCATAATCCCGCAGATGCGACCATCGCACCCGCGATCCTTCACCTTCAAAAGAGAATCCCCCACCCAGGCCACAATGTCGTAGAAGCGACACAAAATCACGCAGAAGCGATCCGCATTTGCGCTCCAAAATGCGCAGATGCAGAACACCAAAATTAGACCTCCTTAACAACATGGAAATCATCTAAAACTCGTCCAAAACACACCTGAGGCCCCGGGACCCCGAACAAACATAACAATAAGTTCCATAACATAATGTGGACCTGCTCAAGGCCTCAAACCACACTAACCAACAACAAAACTACGAGTCGCACCTTAATTCAAGCCTAATGAACTAATGAACTTTCAACTTCAACAACTCGTGCCGAATCATATAAAATCAACTTGGAATGGCCCCAAATTTCGCATGCAAGTCTCAAATGACACAACGGACCTATACCAACTCCCTGAATCACAATCCAAACCCAATATCGAGAAAGTCAACTCAAGGTCAAACCTCTTCAACCTTCCAAACCTTCAACTTTCCAACTTTTTCCAAAAAGCATCAAATCAACCTACGGACCTCCAAATCCAAAACCGGACATGTGCCTAAGTTGAAAATCACCATACAAATCTATTTGAATCATCAAAACACCTTTCATAGTCATCTTCACAAAAGTCAAACTTTGGTCAACTCTTACCACTTAAGCTTGTAAAACAAGGATCATTCTTCCAATTCAATCCTGAATCACCCGAAAACCGAAACCAACCATACACGCAAGTCGTAATACATAATACGAAGCTTCTCAAGACCTTAAACCACCGAAAGGAAATGATAAAGCTCAAAACGACCGGTTGAGTCGTTACATTCTCTCCCTTTTAAATAAATATTCGTCATCGAACGTGCCAAGAGCCATTCCGAAGTCATCAAATCACTGAATGAAATCGCCATACACATACCCAAGGGTGATCCCACTTCACCCCAATCCACATAAGCCCGACAACAACATCACAACTGAAGACTATTCCTTCCACCCAAACCTTAAGCCTTAGAACCAAATTTCAACATCTGATCATCCTCCCAAGACCTGATTCCCACGTAGACGCACTGTATCAATTTCAACCAGCTACAAAAGCTCATGCATGCGCCCACAAGGTATAACCACACGACATAACACATCATCCACATGCCCATAGCAACAACTCTAACCGCAATAACTGCCCATAATCAAATCCAACATCGGCAAATAACCTCATATAATCTAGAATCTTGTCCCAAACCTTACCAAGACTTCTAATAATGTAAGAAACATGAGATCTCATATCCACTCACACAATCAACAAGTCACACCCAACGCCACATGGCACATACCTCGCAAATCCAAACCCGACAAGCACAACTCGAACATGACAGAATATGGAAAGAGAAACGCATGAGAGAACTATCAAAAAGCCCAACAGATACAACTCCCAATCGATATCATACTACGAATCAATTCCACAAGGGAGAAAAAAAATATATGAAATAATCACAAGGATCTCATCCTAATATAACTCTACCGCGGCACATAGTCGGTCCAAACAAATCAATGCACACGAGAATATGAGGATCACATCGTCAGCTCTGAATCACAAGTAGAATACACATCACACCAACTGAAACCTTCCACTAACTCAATTCTGCGGAACAAAATCACAACACGTAACAGACTTCTCATATCGGTAGAGCACCTAAACCATAAATCGTAACTTGACCATCTAGAAATCACATCAAAACCCATCGTAATGACTAACAGAAAGTTCATTCTAGTTTCATATCTCTCAATAGTGAACAAACCAAAACGAATGATATGGGCTACCACTGTAGAATCTCTCAATAGAGGTAAACACATAAGTAGAGTACAAGAATCATGAAACTCACCCATATATGAAGTAGATAGGAGGACTCACACTGTTAAATAAGACCGTACCAAAACAAGACTGATGCTCCTCTATGACAAACCGAAACCATACCTATTACGACATCATCTGGTGTAGCATCCTCAACCCTACCAGGGAAAGCATATCAATGGACGGGGCCTCCCCCTCAAGACGCCCTCTACCCCCCGTCCTCCAATTCTAGCTGGTTGTGTAGGTGGAGTAGCAACTGGAATGGAGCCTATAGCCTGAGTGCCCTGATGAAATCCACCTCTCTCGAGTCTAGGACAATCCCCCATGATATGCCTAGTATCGCCACACTCATAACAACCCCTCTGCTGGCATCGCTGCTAGTACTGATTCTGTACTTGATGACTGGGATAACCACTATAGGAACCCCAATGGTGCATTAAAAGATTACTACCCCATATGAGTACCCTAAGGTCCCTGACTAGCTAGAGCACCACGAATAGTCTAAAGTGCGGAGTGGACTGGCCGACTGCCTGAGCCTTTGCTGTGATGGGTCATAGCTGAAGAGTAAAATCCATTGAATCCTCCAAAACCTCGAAACCTCTTGGACTCCTTATCCTCCATCTCCTCACACCGAATACGTTTTAACCTCTAGGCAATCTCCACAACCTGCTGAAGTGGAGTATCAGTCTCCAACACCCGAGCCATGCTGAATCTAAGGCCATAACTGAGCCCATTGATAAATCTGTGGACTCGCTCTCTGACTGTAGGAACCAAGGTAGGTGCATGTCGGGACAATTCACTGAACCTGATAGCGTACTCCGACACTATCACAGTGCCTTTTTGCAGCCGCTCAAACTCTATGTGCCACGCGTCCCTAAGGGTTTGAGGAATAGACTCCCTAAAAAACATATGTGAAAACGGAGTCCAAGTGAGTGGTGTTGCATCAATTGGCCTACCCTCCTCATAAGCCTGCTATCACTGATATGCTGATCCTGATAGCTGAAATGTAGTAAAAGTAACTCTGCTCGCCTCCACAATACCCATGGTGTGGAGAATACGATGACACTTCTCTAGAAAACCAAGTGCATCCTCGGTAGTTGTGCCATTGGAAGTAGGTGGATCATACTTCTTGAACCTCTCAAGCCTCTTCTACTCCTCTTCTGATGCCCTAGCCTGACCTCAAGCTGAACTAGAATAATAGGTTGTATTGGCATAACACCTAGAACCTGACCAATATGAGCCTACTGCTTTGGAGAATAGGCGGCGGGAGTCTGAGCTCCTCCCCCAATCGGCAAAGTAGCTACTGCAACTGGGATCAATCCCGCCTGAGCCAATGTACCAAACATGCTCAGGAATTGTGCTAAAGTCTCCTGAAGTCTTGGGGTAGCAACACGCGCCTCCGATGCCTGTTCCCCCACCGGAGTTGCTAGAGGCTCCTCAGTTGCTGCCCTGGTAGGGGCTCTAGCTATGGCACGTGCCCCTCCTCTGCCTCTAACTCGGCCCCGGCCTCTCGCAGCTCTAGCAGAGGGTGCGAATGTCTGCTCAACTGATCCGATAGTGCATGTCCTCACCATCTGTGAGAGAATATAAATATAAAGTCTCAAACTCCAAAAGCAATGAATCTGCACAAGAAGAATGAAAGAAGTGGAATGTTCCAAATAGTTCTGTAGCCTCTCGAAGATAAGTACAGACGTCCTTGTACCGATCCGCAAAACAATAGTAAACTTGCTCGCGACTTGTATAACCTATGAACCTAGAGCTCTAATACCAACTTTTCATGACCTAAAATCCCGCAATAGGCGTCGTGATGGCACCTAGACTCTAAGACTAGGTAAGCGATTAGTTACAACAGTCAAACCAGTTAAACATGATATTTTAAAACAGTGTTTTATATAAATACAGAAATAAATGTAACACAAGCCTACGCGGCGATAATCACAACAATCATCTCAAGACAAGGTCGTACAGAGTCACGAACTATAGATGAATACATAAAAATATATCAAAAACAAAATACAATACTGTTTGGACAACGAATTAATAATACAATCAAAAGGAAAATGACTCCAAGGGACTGGGACGACCAAACAGCTCTACCTTGAATCCTCACAATCAAGAAGCTAAATTTGCCTGAGTCCAATATCTCCAATACTTGAATCTGCACAAAAATATGCAGAAGTGTAGTATGATTATGCCACGGTCGGTGCCCAGTATGTATCATGACTAACCTCGGTAGAGTAGTGACGAGGTACTAGTCAAGACACCTACTAGTCATAATAACCTGTGAAGTATATAAGTATAAAGCTAATAAAGGAAACATTAATCAGTAAATGGCAACAAGGAATAAACATGCGATAAAAATAGTAAAATAATCAGAACACTGTTGAAGTATGAGTGAAACCAAATAAGGTAAATTGACAACCGAATAATCAAGTCGTTCCAGCACAAGTTTCACAACAAAATAACTCCGAGATACCTCATCCCAAATTCACAAGTCACGAATGCCCAAATCACAAATCAACTACTTATGGCACCTCGGGCCCACATTAATAATCACAACCGCACAGACAACTCACGTGCCAATATCTCAATCCGTCCGGCATAGTCACAGGCTCACCATCACAATCAGCCCAGTGCGGTCACGAGCTCAATATCAAAATCCGCCCCGCGTGGTCACATGCTCCATATCACAATGCAAGCAGATAATACAAGAATACATGTGCATGAACACTAAATTCAAGCTTCATACTCCTGAACTGGTGTAAACGGTATGCTACTGTGTATGCTCGTGCGAGTGTACTATTATAGTCCAAGTCAACAAGTAATATCAAAGACATTGAGGTGTTCATTGAAAACAACACAACAAGTAACGTAAGTGCATGACATACATAAGGAAAATAACACTATCACACGAATATCATAAGCATTGTGCCTCAAGCTATCACATATCATCCCTGACATAGCCACCCTTGTCTCTCCGCATTGACAATATCATAATAGCCACTCTTATCGCTAGACAATATATCACAATAGCCACCCATATTACTATGCATAATAGCCACCATTATCGATCCACCCAGACAATAAACACAATAGCCACCTGTATCACTCCCCATAATAGCAACTCTTATCGCACCGCCCAGACAATAAACACAAAAGCCACTCGTATCACTCCGCATAATCAACAATAGTGAGATACCACCCTTATGTTGTGAATTGAAACAATCATTCTACACGCAAATCTGCATGTTCTAACATCACAATAACATGACATATCAATTCGTACCATAAGTTCCCATACACTACAAATTTTCCAAAACAACACTACTGATGTCGCCATACCACATAGCCCACGGCTCAACCACGATGTGAACAAGAATCTCAATAACAACAGAATGAAACGGAAAGTAAATCAACAATAAAGGATACTCCATAAACAACAACTTCAACTAAAACAGGTTAATAAATCTCAATAAGTCCAACTTCCATTACTTGCTTATGAATTATCCTTAACAACGAATGGCATGATGTACACTAACAACTTCAATTGAATACATATAAGAGTAACTCAAAAATGATGGATAGAATATTGTACTAATAACTTTGGTCAAAGCATGATAAACTTGACAATGAAAGATTTAACATGTAAATGATCTGAAACTCGTCTGAAACACACCCGAGGCCTCCGGGACCACGTCCGAGCATACCAACAAGTTTCATAGAATAAAGTGGACTTGCTCAAGGCCTCAAACCACACCAAACAACATCAAAACTATGAGTCACACCTCAATTTAAGCCTAATGAACTTCCAACTTTTACAGCTCGCGCCGAATAATATCAAATCAACTCGGAATGACCCCAAATTTTGCTTGTAAATCCCAAATGACATAGAGGACCTATACCAACTCCCGGAATCACAATCTGAACCCCATATCAGTAAAGTCAACTCCCGGTTAAACCTCTCAACCTTCCAAACCTTTAACTTTTCAACATTAGTCAAAAAGCATCAAATCATCTTACGGACCTCCAAATCCAAATCCGAACATACGCCAAAGTCCAAAATAACCATACGAAGCTATTAGAACCATCAAAACACTATTTTGGAATCATCTCCACAAAAGTCAAACTCCAGTCAACTCTTATCACTTAAGCTTCTAAAACGAAGATCCTTCTTCCAATTCAATCCTGAATCGCCCGGAAACTGAAACCGACCATACACGCAAGTTATAATACATAATACTAAGCTTCTCAAGACCTTAAATCACTGGAAAAAAATTTTAAAGCTCAAAATGGCAATTCGGGTCGTTACACTCTAGGTTCAAGAATATAAATTTCATGAACGAGTGTTATTTCTTAGCTAAATGGAGATTCACACTTCTATTCGTCCATCAAATAGGTTATGAATTCTATTGGCATTATTACAAACTCAAAAATATTTTCTTTATATCAACCCACCACTATTCACCTTCTTTTTCATTCAAAATATTATTTTCAAGACCCACTCATATGATTTATAGAATGCTCCATTATAACTTCAAAATAAACTTGGTAAGCTTGCTACCTATACTCCACTATGTCATATATGTGAAGTTCAAGTAAAGAAATTACCTCTGGATGGAAGAATCTCACTTTTCTCTTTTTGGTGTTCTTGAAGATTCAACCCATTTCCTATGGATTATGATCGATAATAATGTTAGTGTTATATCAAATAATTTTACATAATCATTCTTATACCAAATAAACTTAACTTGAAGTGTATTCATGGTGGGATAGTTCCTCCTTCTCTCTAGAACTAAAACCCTTGTCCTAAATTTCATTTCTTTCTTTCTCCTCGAAATAGCCACTTCTATAGTTTTGATGACATGCATAGCTATGCACACCTCCAGCATGACTACGCTTCCTACATCTTCAGCTCCCCTTCATTTCTTTAGTTGTTGGAATCAGTTACGCACAAGGCAGTGTAGCTACGCACAACTCCCAGTTAAACCTCTCAACCTTCCAAACCTTTAACTTTCCAACTTTAGTCAAAAAGCATCAAATCAACTTACGTACCTCCAATTCCAAATCCGGACATATGCCTAAGTCCAAAATAATCATACAAAGCTATTGTAACCATCAAAATACTATTTTGGAGTCATCTCCCCAAAAGTCAAACTCCAGTCAACTCTTATCAGTTAAGTTTCTAAAAGGAAGATCTTTCTTCCAATTCAATCCTGAATCTCCCTAAAACTGAAACCAACCATGCACGCAAGTCATAATACATATTACTAAGCTTCTCAAGACCTTAAATCACTGAACAAAAATTCTAAAGCTCAAAACGACCGGTCGGGTCGTTACACTCTAGGTTCAAGAATATAAATTTCATGAACTAGTGTTATTTCTTAACCAAATGGAGATTCACCCTTATATTCGTTCGTCAATTAGGTTATGAATTATATTGGAATTATTACAAACTCAAAAATATTTTCTTTATATCAACCCACCACTATTCACCTTCTTTTTCATTCAAAATATTATTTTCAAGACCCACTCATAGGGTTTATATAATGCTCCATTATAACTTCAAATAAACTTGGTAAGCTTGCTACCTATACTCCAATATGTCATATATGTGAAGTTCAAGTAAAGAAATTACCTCTTGATGGAAGAATCTCACTTTTCTCTTTTGGTGTTCTTGAAGATTCAACCTATTTCCTATGGATTATGATCGGTAATAATGTTAGTGTTATATCAAATAATTTTACATAATCATTCTTATACCAAATAAACTTACCTTGAAGTGTATTCATAGTGGGAGAGTTCCTCCTTCTCTCTAGAACTAAAACCCTTGTACAAAATTTCATCTCTTTCTTTCTCCTCGAAATAGTCACTTTTATAGTTTTTATGACATGCATAGCTATGCACACCTCCAGCGTGACTATGCTTCCTTCATCTTCAGCTCCCCTTAATTTCTTTAGTTGTTGGAATCAGATTTGCACAAGGCAGTGTAGCTACACACAGCGCTTGTAGCTCCGTGGTTGCGGTGCTACCCTTCGATAAAAACATGATAACTTCTTCAAGGAATATCTAAAATACAAACGATTTGAAACATTAAAAACTAGACTCATAGATATTTAAAATGATAGATAGTTCACCACATAAAACTTCATATATTGGGTTTTGTGCTCATTGGAAGTTAGGTCTTGTGAAAATCTATTTGAAACTTTAGCCCATCATATAGTTTCCAACTTGACTTAGTCTTAGGGCGCTTTCTTTGACCATAACCATATTACCATGATCAATTGATATCCTCAATATCATTATTCCTTATTCATACCCCAATTAATATAATTAGCACGTGTCAATCTTCTTAATGGCCTTAAAATACTTCGAAATTTTCTGGGGTGTTACGCGCAAAAGCGGCACCGTAGATGCCGTTAAGTGACCGCAAATACGGAATCACAGGCAGACCATTATATTTCGGAGGATTTGGTTATTTCCTCATATTTTGGAATTGTAGAGCTCGATCGGAGGCAACTTTCGGGAGACTTTTCACTACAATTGAAGAGGTAAGTGAAGTTTATTTTATTTTGATGATAGATATTGATTACTCATGGATTATTATACCTAGTTTATGTGAATTTAAGATAAAATTTGGGGATTTTTTACTATAATTTTGGAGAGTAAAAATTAATGAATTGAGGGTCGATTTGAAGTTGGGATTGGGTGAAACATATATATTTGGACTCATATCGGAATGGGTGTTTGAAATTTGTGGGTTTTATCGGGTTTCAGAGTGCGGGCCCTTTTTGGATTGACTTTGCATAATTGATTTAAGATCTTAGCTTTATTATTTGGGGTTGTTTCCTACGACATTATTTGATGATATTAAGTTGTTTGTGACTAGATTCAAGTTGCTCGGAGGCCAATTTGCGTGAGAAGGGCTTTTTTAAGTATTGATTGCTGCGTTTTGAGGTAAGTAATATATCTAAACTTGGTATTAACGGTAATTATACCTAAGAACTATGATATTTGAGATGTGTTGGAGGGTGCACGTGCTAGGTGTCGTGCGTGTGTGCGTGCACCAGGGTATTCATGATCCTGGTGGGCTTTAGACTATTATGGGACTTGTTTTACTATCATGCCATGTTATACTGTATTTTATCTAGTTGTATCATTATTTGAGCTATGATTCATGTTAGAAATCATGTCTAGGCTATGTGCTTATTTGTTTGAAAACATAATCGAGCTATTCTTGCTGTTTTGAGTTGTTTGCCTTAACTGTAGTCGTATCCTCAGTCATAATTCTTTATTCGCATGTTATATCTCAGTCTTTGTACATTATTCATTCGTAATATCACACGTTGTTATTCCCTTCTATAAGTGATACTGTTTGGGCTGAGTTCTATGAGATGTGAGCCATTAAGACTTGAGCGATTGATAACTGATGTGGGCCATAGAGCCGTGTTGCGAGTTATATTTGGATCAAGTTGCATGCTGCAAAAGATTTATATTTGGATTGGGTTGCATGGCCAAGATCCGCCCCTCCAGAGTCTGAAATTACAGTGAGTGCATGCACACTGATATATATGTGCTTTGGTGAGGGGCATTTGTGCCAGGCACCCATACAATGTTGTGTGTAATTGTGTATGCAATTGCGAGGGCAACTTGTGCCAGGCACTGTGAGTTTTCTAGGTGTGGTTATATTTGATGGTTTTACTATGATGATATTGACTTGACATCTGTATTTGACATGTAGGCATAGAGATGTATTTTTCTCATGCTAGCTAGTAAATAAAATGTCTTACCTGAGTTGGGCTTCTATTGTTATTACTTGGAAAGCATGTCTATATTTCCATAATTGTGAACGAGCCGAACATGGTATCCTTGGGTTATTTACTTTTACTGTCTTCATTATATCTAGAGTCTTTATTGATTATTGATTGTGGACACTGACTTTTCTTCCGAGCTCTTCACTACTTTCAGCCCAAGGTTAGGTTTGTTACTTATTGAGTACATGGAGTCGGTTGTACTCATACTACACTCAACACTTCATATGTAGATCCAGGTACTTCCTGGCATGGTGATTGCTAGAGTTACATTAGTAACAGCTTGTGGAGACTATGAGATAGCTGATATGTCATTCACAGAGCTTGAAGTTCACTTTCATTTATTTATGTTATTACTGTTCTATCGCTTAGACAGTTGTATTAAGGATTTAGCCACGTATTTTGAGATTTTATACTGCTCATGAACTCGTTGACGCCAGATCTGTGGGTTAGTTGTTGTCGCGCCATTGTTGTTATTCTCAGATATTTCAGATATTTTCACTGTTGAAATTTTTAATTTATGTCTAATTGAATTCATTGTTAATGTGAAACTGTTGGCTAGCCTAGCAAGTAGCGTTAGGCGCCATCATGGCCCCGGTGGGAGTTTGGGTCGTGAAAATTTGTCTCCCCAATACTATTGAACTAGGATTAGGGTTTACCTCCTTTGCAGCACTTTGTTTGCCTGTTCTCTTAGAACTACAATTTTCAGCTTTTGTAGGACATAAGTTTTTCTCCTCACTTGCAGCTGCATTCTCCTTGTCCCCATTAGTCACCACTACTTCTTGATTGCCTTGATCCATCTCCACCTCCTCTCTATCTAGCAATTCAAATTTGTAGCTAGTTGTTAATGGAACAATAGATTTAGGTTCCACACTCACGAGCTCCTTCCCAACTACCTCCTTTCCAATCTCATCATTGGTCTTTTTTGGTCGATTTTCCCTGACTTGCTTCCATTTACCAGTAATGTTACCAATAACCTTTTCCACTAGTTAGAATTTTAAGTGGTGGCTCCCGATTAGTCCTCTTATCCCGCCTTTGGTCAATAGAAACTTCTTGCTCCTTCTCAATCATTGGTGCTAACTCAGGATGCAAAACTTTACATTCAACTTTACTATGACCTTGCAATTCACACTCCTCGCAATATTAGCATATAATCATATTGAATCCTTATCCATTTAGATATAACCTCCCCCGTTGATTCATTAACAACTTGAATTTGAACTCATTTAGGTAAATCAGCCAGTAGATTCACCTCAACTTTAACACGTGCACAACTAGGTCTAGTTTAATTTTGAGTAGCCAAATCCAAGTGAAACGACTTACCAATAGTGATGCCAATGAGAACAGTGATTCCTTCACAAAAATTTAGGTGGCAACATGGGGAGATAAATCCATGCCCTAGAAATTGGTATTTTCTCTTCTGGAGTGAATCATTCATCATATTTCAAGGTGTAACGACCCGGCCGGTCATTTTGAGCGTTTTAGCCATGTTCCTCCATTTACTGCTTATTTTATGCTCAATCATCATTATGTGAGTTGCCGGAGTAGTTGGTTCGGTTCCGGGGATGTTCCGGAATGGGTTGAGACACTTAGTCTCAAGGTTTGAAGCTTAAGTTGAAAAGATTGACCGGATGTTGACTTATGTGCAAATGGATCTGGAATGGAGTTTTGATGGTTCTGGTAGCTCCGTTGGGTGATTTCGGACTTAAGAATGTGTCTGGATAGTGATTTGGAGGTTCGTAGTTGATTTAGGCTTGAAATGGCAAAAGTTGGAAAATAGAAGTTTTGGAAATTGGGAAATTTGACCGAGAGTTGACTTTGTGGTTACCGGGATCGAATTTTGGTTCTGGGAGTTGAAGTAGGTCTGTTGTGTCATTTATGACTTGTGTGCAAAATTTGAGGTCAATCGGGTTTGATTTTATCGGTTTCGGCATCGATTGTAGAAGTTGGAATTTCCTAGTTTTCAGTAAGCTTGAATTGAGGTACTATTCATATTTTTGATGTTGTTTGATGTTATTTGAGGCCTCGACTAAGTTCATATCGTGTTTTGGGATGTGTTGGTACGTTTGGTTAGGGTCCTAGAGGCCTCGGGAGTGATTCGGATTGAAATCAGATTGGATTTTGGAATATGGTACAACCGCACCTGCGAGGGATAGGCCGCATGTGTCGTCCAGTGTGTGCTGGGCAGTGGTCATAAGTGCGATGGATTTTCTACATCAGCGAGCCCGCAGAAATGACAGGGTCTCCGCAGATGCGGATTTTGGTAGGAAAGGCTGAGGTCGCAGAAGCAGAGCTGGAATCGCAGAAGCGGTCTCGCAATTGAGAAATTTGGGCCGCATGTGCAACTGGCGATGCTTAAGTGATTTTCCCAGGAGCGGGCTCTTCTCCGCAGAAGCGGAACTGAAGGTGAGTTCGCAGGAGCAAAAGGGCTGGGTAGAGATTTAAAATAGAGGGTTTGAGTCCTCTTCTCATTTTGAGAGTTTTGGGGTGCAGACTTAGACGATATTTGGAGAGCTCTTTACCTAGATTGAAAGGTAAGTGAATTTTGATCACTTTTATCCGTGTATTTTGATTACCCATTGATTTTCCGCCATAGATTTGGTGTTTTTGAAGTGAAAATTGGAGATTTTTTACCCACGTGTTGGAGAGTTAAATTTTGGGATTTGAGTGACGATTTAGTGTTGGAATTTGGTAAATTTGGTATGTCTGGACTCGTGGTTGAATGGGATTCCGGATTTTGTAACTTTTACGGGATTCCAAGACGTGGGCCCAGGGGTCGACTTTTGAGTTGGCTTTTTGGACTTTGACTAAGATCTTTGCATTTTCATATGGAATTAATTCCTTTAGCTCGTGTTGATTATATCAAATTATTTGTGGCTAGATTTAAGGTATTCGGGGGCTGATTCGCGAGGCAATGGCTTATAGGAGTAGAGATTAGCATGATTTGAGGTAAGTAACACTTATAAACTTGGTTCTGAGGGTACGAAACCCTGAGTTACGTGTATGTGATTGGTGTTGAGGTGACGCACATGCTAGGTGACAGGCATGTGGGCGTGCATCGTAGTAATTGTGATTTAGTCGATTCCATGGAACTATGTAGCTATCTTATCTAAATATTATTACTGTACTCTATGTTTTATAGCACTTGAGCTGTGATTTATACTAGAAAACATGTCTAGGCTATATGCTGGTACTATTGTGTGATGACCCGTTTTATTTCGTTATATATATTGTATGAAATCAAGTTGAATAAGTTGCATCCAAAGTGAAATCGGTAAGAAATGAGACACTTAGTCTCTTTCAAAAAGACTTAAGTTGTAAAAGTCAACCGTATGTTGACTTATGAGTTAGAAGTCTCGGATGTGAATTTCGATGATTCGGTTAGTTTCGGGAGAGGAGTTATGACTTAGGAGAGTGATCGGAATTAGTTTCGGAAGTCCCGTGTAGAATTTGGCTTGAATTGGTGAAGTTCGAATTTTGGCGATTTCCGGTTGATAGGCGAAATTTTGATCCGAAAGTCAGAATGGAATTCCGGAAGTTGTTGTAGCTTCGTTATGTGAAATAAGACTTGTGTGCAAAATTTTAGGTCATTCGGGCGTGGTTTGGTCGGGTTCGGATCAAAAGAACGATTTAGAAATATTTGGAATCCTTAGGCTTGAATCCGATGCGAACTTGATAATACGATGTTTATTTTAGCGTTCCGATGGTTGGAACAAGTTTAAGTAAGGTTATAGGATATGTGTTCATGTTTGGTTAAAGTCCCGAGGATCTTGGATGGATTTTGAGTGGTTGACGGGGCTTAGTTTTAGCATTTCAAGAAGGCGTCAACATCGTACCTCCAAGAATAATCAGTATAAAATTATGCAAATGAACTCCAAATTCAGTTTTGTTTGAAGCATTAGATCCGCATCGAAATTTCAGAGCCATAGCAAAAAGAATCGTCCAATTCGGACATCGTATGAAGAAGTTATGCCTATTTTGTGTCAGGGGAAAATTCCAGCGCC